>PVJX010013954.1:7943-46164 GCA_004027295.1 Dolichotis patagonum
CCCCCCGCGCCTCCCTCCACCCCCCTCCCCCGCGCTCGGCTCCCGCATCCCTCCATCCAGCCTGTGCCGCAGCCGCATCACCACCGCAGCCCAGGCGGAGCGGAGCCCGGCCCCTGCCCGGCCCCTGTCGACCCGCGCCGGCGCCCCGCCCGCAGGACCCCTCGCGACCCGGGCGCCCCTAGGCGCCCCCAGACCCCGGCCTCCAGCACCGCGGTGGGAGGCAGGGAGCAGCGGCGGAGGCAGGAGGACGAGGAGGAGGAGGAGCCGTCGCAGGATGAAGGATCGGACTCAGGAGCTGCGGAGTGTGAGCCTCCGGGTGGTAGAGATGGGGGGCGGGACCCCAAGATTTGGGGAGCGCTTGTGGATGGAGTGGGGGAGGCGCTGGGACGTGGGAGCGAATGATGAGGCTAAAGGTTGGGATCCGGGGCACCCCAACATCTCGAGGCGCCTGATGTCTCCATCTCTAGCGAACCTGTATTTTTTGGGAACGATGGCTGGAAAAGGTTGGAGCCCATTAAGACACAAGAGGGCAAGAGAGCCTTCAGGGGGTCTCCTAGGAGGCCCCTGGGGTCTAACGTGGGGATGAGGGGCGAGTGAGTTGCGGGGGAGGGTTGTCATCCCCAGAACACATTACCCAAATTAGAAGGACGGGGAGTGGTGACTGAGCTAGGCCGAGTCTGGCAGGACCTAGATTTGGGGGATGCTGTGGGGAAGGACACAGGTTGAGACTAAGTGCCAGCACCTGGCAGTGAATGAAAGAGTGTGTGTGTGTGTGTGTGTGTGTGTGTGTGTGTGTGTAAGCTCCCGTCTGTGCACTTGCATGTCGAGTCCTGTGCGGAGGGGGCTTCTGGAGAAGGGGAGGAAAGCGGTGGCCTCCGGAGACTGGTCAAGGGGCCAAGGCCCAGCTGAGTAACCCCAGAGGTGGGAGAGGAGGCTCCTGCACAAGGCGTAGAATTGGGTTGTGTGACTCGGACTGCACTCTGCTGGGGGAACTAGGGCATGCTGAGCGATGTGGGCGGCTGATATGGGCCCAGGTCCGCAGGCCTGAGGAGGCCGGTTGCCAGGAGGCCCGCCAGGCAGTTTGTGGTGTTGGGAAGGGTGAAGGCAGCCCGGAAGTGCACAGGAAGCTGTCTTTGGAGGGCCAAGGGAAGGAAACTCAGTGAGAATGACTGGGGGAGCAGGGAGGAAGCTGGGGCATTGCAGAAATGACCTGGGGCCTGAGGAGACAGAGCTGGTCACTTACTGTGTGACTGTGGCCTGTGGTGTTATGTTAATCAAAGTACTGGCCTTGGCCAAGGGCCACGGTGTCCTGATGCACCAGGTCTGTGCCAGCAGCCTGTTGGTTGTTACCACAGGGATTGTTATCCCATTTGACAGATGACGAAACTGAGGTTCAGAGATGGGCAAGGATTTGGCCAATGTCATCATGCAAAGAGAGGGGGAATCTGAGTTTCCAATCTGCCAAATCAACATGGGTCTCTGCTTTTCTAGCTTTGAACTTGACGCTACAGATAAAGAGCTCTGTCTTTGGAGAGACCTCGGTGTTTGGGAGTAGAGACCTGACTTGGAGAGGGTGGTGTCTCTGCCTTCTCTGAGGAGATAAGTTAGCAAGTAAGAAGAAAATAAAAGCTAATAGTGGTGGGAGGGAATTTGGAAGGTTTATTTTCATTTATTTGTTTTTTTGTGGTATTGGACATTGAACATAGGACCTTTGGACTGAGTTACATCCCCACCTATCTATCCACGCCCCCCTCCTTTTAAACAGGGTTTTACTGAGTTGCCCAGGTTGGCCTTGAACTCGAAGTCCTCCTGCCTCCCAGAATGCTGGGATTACAAGCATGCATTTTCACATCTGACTTGGATTTATTTCTTAACTTTACAGCATATATACTCAGGCACAAAGAAAATATCAACCACGTTAACAACCAACACTGTTCTGAGAACTTTATACATATTAAATCATTGACTTGAGCGTGGTGTCACACACCTAGAATTCTGACACTCAGGAAGCTGAGGGAGGAGAACTGCTGTGGGTTCAAGGCCAGCCTGGGTTACATAGTGAGTTCAAGGCAAGCCTGATGAGGTCTTGTCTTGAAAACACTAAATAAATAAATAAATAAATAATTTTGATCCTCACAACCATGAGTCTGGTGCTAGTTTTATCTTATTGTATAGATAAGGACACCAAAAGGTTTAAGTGACTTGACCAAAGTCACATAGCTGGAGAAAAAGGCAGATCCAGTTCCAGGCCAGCCACCTGTGCATCCACACTCTGAACTGCCCTCCCTCACCCCTCATGCAGAGTTCGCAAAGCAAACTGTAGTCCTAATCTCATTAGGACTGAGAGGCTACCTCATTTTATAGTTGAGAAAAGTGAGCCCCACAGTTGTTTAACCCCAAGACCACACAGCTAACTAAGGAGAAATTTTAGATGTGAACCCACACTCTTTGCAGCAAGATTATCCCTTGACTACAATCTCCCAGAGATGGGGGAAGGGTTTGGGGTGAGGTGGTGTTGAAATTGTGGTAGAATCAGAAGGAGAGAGGAGAGAGGTGCAGAGGGTGGGGAGAGCTCCCTTGAATGAGTCAGGGCGCCCCTGCTCAGAGTGCAGAGACCTGCTGGTCGAGGCTGCTGGGACAGCCAGGGGGAGGAGAGTGGGGGTGGTGAGGAGGGTGAGGGGCTGGCTGAATGCTGATGGCTTTGGGGTTAGTCACTGCTCAGGGAAAGTGGAAATTTGGGAGGGGGCGGTGGGGTGGGAAGAAGCTGCCAGATACAAGAAGTGTAAGGATCTTCCTGCTGGGGCTCAGAGTGGAGACTTGGGAACTCCACTCCACTTGGGAGTCTCCACCCAGAGTGGAGACTGCTGGGTGCAGGGGAGCCTGGGTGGAGCTCAAGATGCTAAAGAAACTGTGGGGAGGACACTTAGCCCAGGGGCCTTCTTGTCTTTCCAGCAGGCTGTACCTTCCCAACAGCTTCTAAATCTATTCATATACAGTCGCTGGGCACACAGACTTGGGAGCCACACGGTCTGGGTTCAAATCCTAACTTTGCTATTTCTCATGTGACCTTGGGGAAGTTGCTTATCCCGGTCTGGTCCTCACTTCCTTCCTGTATGAGTTGGGAGTAATAGCTGTCTGGAGGATTAAAAGGAGATAATGTGCCAGGGATGTGGCTCAGTGGCACAGGCACCTGCCTGGCAAGCACAAGGTCCTGAGTTCAATTTCCGGTACCAAAAAAAAAAAATGTAGTTAGTGTACACAGTGCGCCTGTCAGGGGCCTAGCGTACCTGGAACCCTGTGGTGATTCTCCAGATGACTCGTATATTGCTCTCAAGCATCGAATAAGCTCCTGAGGCAGGCAGGGTATGATCTCTGATTTATTTGGGAGTTAATTGACAACCAGAAAGAAATAGAAAAACTGGCTTCCAAAGGTCACTAACAATGCTGGTATTGAACCAGGGTTTCTGACTCCGGGTCACCAAGCACCCTTGGGTTAACTGGGCAGCTCTGGGCTGGACCCTGATGAGGAGTTGGAGTAAGCAAGGCAGGTTTGAAAGGAGCGGGGAGGGGGAAGATAGGAGGGGACATAGGGACATGGAGTGGAAGCAACAGCAGTGGGGAGATGGGATACCTGGAAGGAAGGGAAGAGGGGCAGTGACGGAAGCTGCTAAAGGCCAAGTCATACTTCCTGCAGGCAGGGGCCTCTGTGTGGCACTCAGGAGTAGGGCAACCACCGTCGGTGCTTTAGAAAAGTAGGCCTGAAATAAGAAGAGGAAAGGGTAGCCAGGGCCAAGAACTGTAGTTGAGAGCACCTGCGGCAGTGGATTTGGGGCCTTCAGCCACACTGAACTTCTTTCCCCTTTCAAGCATATCAAACATAGTATATCCTTCTTCAGGGGCTTTGCATTTGTTTCCTCTGCTCTGAGTGCTGTTCTCTCTCCTCAGAATGCTGTTCCCCATGCCTAGGACACCAGAATTTATTCCCAGAATGCGGTTCCCTCTGCCTCAAACTCAGTTTCCTCCACATTATATTGCAGTGGTTCTTTCAGGACTCAGCTCATATGTCACATCCCCAGAAAGGCCTTCCCTAGCCACTCCATGTGGCTGCATATGATAGCAAATGCCCCATAATCCCAGCACTCAGAAGGCTGAGGCAGGAGGGTCACTGAGTTCAAGGCTAGCCTGCACTAAAGATTGAGACCCTGTCTGAAAAAAACAAAACAAAACAAAACCCCAAACTAACCAACCCATGGGAAGCTTCCCCCATACCTGCTTCTATCACTTCTGCCTGCTCACTTCCCTCCTGCTATTTAGTGCCATGGAAGTTCTCTTTTTCATCTCATTGCCTGTCAACCCCATGGGAACCTCACCTCCTTGGAGGCTGGCCCCTCCTGCCAGCCTTGTTCACCACTGTGTCCCTAACTAACTCAGCGAGGTGTGGCGCAGAAGGTGGTGGAGAGTGGCTGGGAGGAGCAGGCCTGGCCAAAGAGGGAGCCACGGGGAGGAGGGACCAGGCAGGAAGACAGATGGACAGAAGCTGGAGGGGGTGCGGCAAAGTGGCTGCTACCTCAAGATCAAATACTGCTTGCACCCCTAGGAGTGAGGGTGTGCAGTGTGTCAGCATGCCTGGGCACGCATGGGTGTTTGCACAAACACACACCCCCTCTGCGACTTCACCACCCAGTTCCACCCACCCATTCCATTACCACCTTGCCATCTGTCTCTCTGGTCACTCACTTGCTGGCTGCACACACACATACATGAGGGCTTTTGTGATGCGTCTCCAGTGCAAGCCTGGCCTGTGAGGAGCTGAGGAGGCCAGACTCCTCTGCCACAGGCAGTCCCAGCAGCTGAGTAAAGGCAGGAGCCCTGTCCTGCTGCCTCTGATCCCCACAGGCACTCAAGCAGCCATGGGCGGTGACAAGCAGAGTTCTAGGCATGACTACCCCCTCTCGCCCCCAGTGGCTGAATAATTTTGGGCAAGTTACTTGATTGCTCCAAGCCTCATCTGTCAAACAGGAAGGAGAATAGAATCTACCCCCTGGGGTGTGTGTTTGTGGGGATTCAACAAGAAACACAAGCACATGTCTATTTGTGTAGCCATTTTTTTTTTTTTTTGCCTGTCCATCTTTAACCTCCCCATTCTGCTCATAAGGAAACCAAGACTTAAAATATCCATCTGTTACCTGAACCCACCGCAGAGCAGAACCAGCACATTTGATTGTGGGTTCCTAGAGGGTTTCATTTGCCCACACCTGCCCACTTGCTTGCTCTGTCTCTTTGTCTCTCTGTCTGTGTCTGTGTCTCTGTCTTTCTCTGTCTCTGTCTCTGGCACTGGAGATTGAACCCAGGGCCTTCACACTGACAGTCCCAGTCCTTTAAAGAAAAAAAAAAAAGAGTTTAGGCAGGTGTGGTGGTGCATGCCTGTAATCCCAGCACTCAGGAGCCTGAGGCAGGAAGATCACCATGAGTTTGAGACCAGCCTGGGCTACATAGTGAGTTCAAGCCTAACTTGAACTACATGGTGGGACCCTGTTTGAGACAGGGTCTCACTAGATTGCTAAGTGAACTCAAACTTGCAATCCTCCTGCCTTAGACTCCCAGAATGCTGGGATCACAAGGCATGTGCAACCATGCCTGGCCAGCTTGGCTTCTCAGACTGGTCTGATGTCTTCCAGAAGTGGAAGCTGTGCTCATTATCAAACCCACACACCTCAGAGAAGGAAGGGCACATGCTGAATGCATGCCTGGGGCCTACCCATCTCAGAGGAGAGAGGCCTGGGGTCGCAGAGAGCTTCGGAGCCCTGCCTAGGGTCACGGAGCAAGTCAAGCAGAGGCTGGAGGCCCCAGCTTCCTGTTTAGGCTCTTCTATAGCCATGGACCCCTCTGACTGATTTCTGCCCTGGCTATAGAGCTCAGAAGCATTGAGGACACAACAGAGTGGGCCCTTTAGGACCAGGTAGGAATAGAGGGGATGCTATCTGATAGCAGGGTGGATGGGTTAAGTGTGGGATTTGGCAGTCCTGGGTTCAAATTATTGGCTATAAAGCCATAAGCAGGTAAGGCAAGCTTTCTAAACCCTTTCTTCATCTGAGACCTCACGGGGCAGCAACTCTGCACCAAGTACATTCTCTCTGAAGCATTAGACACTTTTTCCACTTTTTTCATTGTGTCCTCTTGGCCTCCATATGGGGTAAACATTACTGTCACACAAATGCAGAGACTCAGGCTCAGAGAGACAAGTCATGTGGTTTTAAACTGCTGATCTGAGGCCACTGTTTTGTTTTGTTTTGCTTTTTTTTTTTTTAAGACAGGGTCTCCCTTTATAGTTCAAGATGGCCTTGGACTCACTATGTAGCCCTGGCTAACCTTGAACTCACTGAGACCCTCCGGCCTCAGCCTCCTGAGTGCTGGGATTATAGGCGTGCACCACCATGCTTGGCCATGAGGCCTGTTCTTCAACATCTGTCTGCCTCAGCTTCCCCATTTATAAGAGGGTTTATAAGCAGGGCATGGTGGTACAACCTGTAATCCCAGCATTTGGGAGCTGTAACAGGAGGATTTGTCAAGTTTAAAGCCAATCAAGACAACATAGTGAGATCCTGTCTAAAACACCAAACCAAAAAAAGAGAGGAAATTTTTATAATAATGTAAGCATGAACTGCTAGGGGCTATAAGCATGAAATGCATGAAATGGATAAATATATGCAGAATGCAAGAAGGAACAGCTCATAGCACATTGTAAAACACTATTTAAATGTTTGTCATAATTGCAATTATGTTGGCCAATGGTCCTTACAGAGTTTTAATGAAGATTAAAAGAGATAACGAGAATGAAAGACTCGTGCAGAAGGCGCAGTGAATGATGAGTTTGTTCAGTTTGGGGGGCACGGAGCCTCACCTGGAGCAGGCTCTGACAGGAGCCCCCCTGGGGGTAAAGGAGCTCCTGGCCAACGGTCACCGGGAGGGGGGTGCCCAGCCTACAGCCTTCGACTGGATCTGGGGGAGGCAAGTCCTGGATTCCCTGTGTTCCTATCCTGTTCAGCCTGGTGCCCTTGGGTACCCCACCACCACCACTGTTCCCTCATCTGTGAAATGGGGACAATGATATTTGCTCATTTTTTCTCATGGGGCTATGGCGATGAGGATCAAAAAGGATTATGGATATAAAAGTGTTTGTAAATGAAGAGGATTATTGGTTTTCAGCTTTCTTAGTAATTTTGATACTAAACAAATTGTTCTTGGGATTTTCTACTTTTTTTCCACCCTCAAGGGCAAAAGACAACCTGAGATACTCCAGGGACAAATCTAAGGGAAGTGGCTCTGAGAACAACAGGAGAGAGCAACGTTAGACTTTAAGAAGGACTTCCTAAAGTTGGCATGGGAAAGGGAAAGAGATGGAGAACAGGAGAGTTTTCAGGCACCTTCCAGGGCAGCTGGAACATGCGTGAGGCCGGGTTGAGGGTGACTAGTCAAAGGCAGAAGAATTGGTAGGGGAAGGCTTTGGGCTCTGGCAGCAGGAGGCCTCATAGGGCAGTTGGCTTTCATGGACCGAGCAGTTGGAAACCATTATGAGTCTGGTGGGTCCTCCAAGCTGATCCACACATCGCTGAGCCTTGAGAGATTCAGTCTCTTTGGAGTCAGGTGGAGGCTTGAGAAACCAGCGGTCCTATCAGGGTCTCCAGCCCTCACCTGTGCCACCCCTCCTGGGAGGGAAGGCGTGGGCTAAAACAGACACCTCCCTCACTAAGCATGAGTTGGGGATTATCTGGAAGTGCCTAAACATGTGGAAGCCAAGTGGCTTGGGGGCGTCTAGTGGGAGGTTTCCCAGAGCTATGCGGCTCTTCGAAGTGCCGCTGGGTTCTGTAATCCCTGAGCTCTCTGGGCTGTTCCGACTGTGTGGGTCCCACTGGCTCTGTCTAGGTTCGATCTGAGCTGTCTGGTGTCTGTCTGAGCCTAGTCTAGTTGAACTTGATCTGACTGGTTTCTGCTTTGGGACCTGTCAGGTCTTCTAGGGGCTGCACCCCCAGGTGGAGGCCACTTGGATCCTATCTTGATTTCATTTGAGCTTTCAAGGCTGGATTCTGCCTGAGCTCTGATTAGATTCTTTCCGGAAATCAGATGAACTCTGCTTGAATTTCCATAGGGGTTGACTAGGGCTCCAGATGCAGTTAAGTTTCATGGGCTCAGATTTTGCCCCCAAACCTCTGTCCCAAGCAGAGAGCTGTGTGGAGTCGCAGTGGGGACGCTGGGAGGCCTCCCTGCTCCCTCTTCCCAGCTCTGGGTGTGCTTCTAGACCTGAGGCTCAGCCAGAACAGGGCCCTCCTGGGGTTCCTGGGGATGTAGCTGACTGCGTGTGTCTGCCTGTCAGCACACACCTTTGCTGTCAGTCTGTATGCGCGTGAACATCAGCATGTCAGTGTGTCTCTGTGGGTGTCGGGGCCTATTTCTGTGTGCCTGTGTGTCAGCTATTCTGTCTGTGTCCCTGGTCTGTCTGTCAGTGGTGGTGCGGGTGGGTAAATCCCTTTGTGTCTTTGAGCTCTGCGGGTGGAGTGCTGAGCAGCTGCAGGTTGCAACTGGGAAATCCGAGCAAGGGAGAGTAGGTGGGTGTGCAGCTGGAAAGGCTAAGAGAGAGGGAGTGAACGGCAGAGAATCAGAGAAGCCAGAGAAGCGCAGCTGCCTGGGTGGGGGATCAAGAGTGGGCGGGAAGAGGAAGGCACCAGGAGCAAGGGAGCTCAGGGTGCTGCCTGCAACTCTCGTCCGGCTCTCTCTGTTTTTGGCTGTGCTTGCTCAACTTGGTGCCTGCTGTGGCAGTGAAGTGACCTTGTGCAGGGGACATGGCAGGCTGGGTGGGGGCAGCAGGCGAAGAGAACAGGAGTAAATTGAGACCCAGGCAGGTGCTGTTGGAGGTTGCCTGGGAGGTCCAGGCTCCTGGGACACTATTTGAGACCTCTTCTTGTTGCAAGGCTCACGTTTAGTACTCAGTTGTTAAAATACTGAAATGCATCCATACCGGCTGGCCAGTGGCAGCTGCTCTGAATTCCCTTCCTGGGTAAATCTGATCCCCAAGTCCGAATGCGTCCCAAAAGATGCTCTTTGGTAATTTCCTCGAGGGTCTTTTGGGCTGTCAGCTATGTCAGCCTCCATCCAGGACCTGGCTCCACAAGACAGCCCAGTCTTCATCCTGACTTGGTGCTCTCAGCATCCACCCTGCCTATGACCCTTCCCAAGACCCCTTTCTAAGCCTGGAGATGAGAGGAATGGGTAGCAGGTAAAAAGGCTAGAGTGCTGAAGTGCTCGTCTTGGGGATCAAGTAGGGGCTGCTCACGGATCCAGCCTTCCTTTGCCTCACAGGCGAAAGACAGTGACGATGAGGAGGAGGTGGTTCACGTGGATCGGGACCACTTTATGGATGAGTTCTTTGAACAGGTAATGAGTTCCCGGTGCCCCCAGGCCTAGTGCCTGTCCCCTAGCCAGCTACTTCCTTTTCCCTGTTCGCCCCCTTTTCTACTCCTCACCCACCTTGGCCTTTTATGAACCCTTCTGGGTCTGACCCATTTCCCTGAGCCGTTTGGGATCTGCTCATCTGGCCCAACAAGTTGGCTGACCGTCATCGGATTTTCTGCCCCAGGTGGAAGAGATCCGAGGCTGCATTGAGAAACTGTCAGAAGACGTGGAACAGGTGAAAAAGCAGCACAGTGCCATCCTGGCCGCCCCCAACCCAGATGAGAGTGAGTGCTGCTGCTGGGCAAGGGCCGGCAAGCTGGGGTCCTTCCCAGACTTCCGATGCTCACACCTCACCCTTCCCTCAGAGACCAAACAGGAGCTGGAGGACCTCACTGCGGACATCAAGAAGACGGCCAATAAGGTTCGGTCCAAGTTGAAAGGTAAGAAATGTGATCCTGCATCTGGAGGGAGAAGGCACTCTATTGCTGTGGGCCAAAGTGGGCCTTCTGTAGGAAATATTCATTGACTTCCAGGAGCCAGATTCCTAAACAGTGAGAAAGCATAACACCTTAGATTTGTCCCATTGATCCAGATTCTTCAGAGGGAGACGTAATGGGGAAATGAGGGAGAGGAGGGTTTCTGTCCAAATTGCATCTGAGCTCTGCTTCTTCCATGAATGTGAAGATCCATCAGAAAAATGCTGTCTTCCAAGTGGCTTTGGTTTTATAATTTCTCCTAAACCAGTCCCCAGTATAGTGCTGAGCATCCAGTAGGTGGGCTCAGCAAATGCTTCTGAATTGGTATCCTCGGCTCAGGACAGATTGGACCATGTGGCTGACATCAGGGACTGGCATGCTTTCAGGAAGGCCTTGCCAAATGCTCATGTAGTCACTCTAATTTAAGGACTTGGGTGCTGGTAATAACCACCTTCCCCCAAAGCACTGTGGGTTGGGA
The DNA here is from genome assembly GCA_004027295.1 of Dolichotis patagonum. Lineage (NCBI taxonomy): Eukaryota > Metazoa > Chordata > Mammalia > Rodentia > Caviidae > Dolichotis > Dolichotis patagonum. Next base: position 18,345 of record PVJX010013954.1, read on the forward strand.
ACCTCCTTGTCTGCAGTGCCAGGGGAATAGCAGTGTTACCGTGATGCTAATTTGTGTGTGCCTGGTAATTCAGCATGAGAAAACAGTTGCCTGGTGCCTACAGCGTCCGAGTCCCATTGCTAGGTTTTTGGGAAAGGAGCTTCATCAGCTGCCTGACTGAGAGCTCTGACCTTGGCCTGGGGAGATGGAACAGAAGAAGCTCCATGTCCTCCTAGAGTCAGGGGAGGCCAGATGGGAGCCTTGGATGGTAACTGGTAAAAATAAGCCCTCTGCACTCAGTGAGCATGCTGGAATGGAAAATGCTTCGGCCTGAGATAACATGAAGGTAAATCCAGGCAGTCTCCTACCCTCAGCTTGCTCATCAGTACCAGAAGAGAAATGGAAGCGATTTCAAAGCCCTCCCCTGCCCTGCAAAATCTTTTTCTCCAAATGAAATCTAACAAAGATCCCAATATATTAAACAAACCCCAGTATATAAACATACAAAAGCCAGATTGTTTTGGCTAAACGGGTTAGGAGGCCCTCAGTGCTGGCTTCGCCTTCACTCCCTGCAGGAGCCCCCAAGGTTCCTTTTCAGAAGCAAGGTTCCTGCCAACACGCAATTTAGAAACCCCTCAACTCAGTGTTTCCTCAGGCACACGGAGCTCTGACCTTGAGCACTCTCTAGAAGACAGTGAGGAGAGCTGTGGTTTGGGGGTTCAGGAATAGACCCAGGAAGAAGACAAGAAAAATGGCAGTGGTTTGAGAAGCTGACCTTCCAGATCTCCAGAAAAAGAGAAAGGATGTGCATCGCCCCATCTCTTTCCACTTGGTGGCATAAGCTGAGGCTTTGAGCATGACCTTGAGTGAGCTGTTCCATTCATTGGAAGCTGTTTCCAGTCTAAAAGATGGGGTGAAGTCCCTGTACATCCAGGATGTTGCAAAAAGCCAGTGAGGATCAGTGAAAGACCCCTCCTTCCAGACTTGGTCCTGCTCCAAATCTGACAACAGGACTCAGGCTGGGCCAGGAGATTTCAGTGTCCCTGGAAACGTGCGCCTGCGCTTTTCCTGAATCTGCTGGGCCATGGATGTCACTCAGGCACTGTGCTTGCTGCTGCTGGCAGGGAGGCCTTGGGGTGCCATCCAGCCCCACACCTCCCCCGCTGCCAGCAGAACAGAGAAGTGATGTTCTCAGGAATGGCCTGGAGGCCCTGTGAGGTCTGAACAGGACTGGTGATTCATCCCTGCTGCATTTTCTGATCTTACTGAAGCATATCTTACTGCAAGCTCTTTTTCAGAAAATCTGAATGATAGTGTTGGGAGCACATGATCCAGAAGCAGAAATACCCCATAATCTGCACACTTCTCCAGAACGTCCTGTAGAAGTGGGAACTCCTAGGACAGGAATCACGTGGCAGGGCAGGGGGAGGGCTGCTTTCTCTGTTGGAGCATCCGTTTGCCCTGAGATTCTTCAGGGAAGGGATGACCACCAAAATCCAAACCAACTGGATGCCTACTTTCCACCAAAAAAGCCACAGGTTAGCCTACTATGGTGGCCCTTGCCTGTAGTCACAGCTATTCGGGTGGCTGGAGCAGGCGGATGGGTCCTTTGAGCCCAAGAGTGCCAGGAAACAACAAAATCCCCATTTGGATTTTTGTCCCTATCTGGGGGGGTGGGGTGGGCATAAGAAGTGGAGGCTTCACTCCTGTTAATTAATGGACTGGTTCCACATCCCCTCCTGCTGTGGACAGGAATGGTGGCTGCTGGCACTTTCTAAGACCCAGTCCTTCCACCAGAACAAATAGCTGCTTCTATCTGGTAACTTCTGACCCCTCATCCTCTCTCTCTCTCTCTCTCTCTCTCTCTCTCTCTCTCTCACACACACACACACACGCACACACACACCTTCAGGACCCCGTCAGGTGACTGCTTATTTGACTGCCCCAAAGTCTTCCACTGCACCCCCTCGCCATGGGCATGGCTGATCTTTCCGGGCCCAAAGCCTGCCTTGGGGTGTCAAGCCTTCTTACGTCTGGGACCCCCACCCTATATGGCTCAGGTCTCCGTCAGTCACTGTGCCCTGTCTCCCGCAGCGATCGAGCAAAGCATTGAACAGGAAGAGGGGCTGAACCGTTCCTCTGCAGACCTGCGCATCCGCAAGACCCAGGTAGAAGGCAGCAGCCGCAGGGCTGGGCTGCGGGTGGGACTCCTTGGGTCACCTGCAGGTTCACATGTGGGCTGTGAGTGCCTGGCAAGGGAGTAGGGGACTGAGCTTGTGGGGCGGTAGGGTCACGTCCTGAGTTGAAGGAAAGATAGTAAACTAACACAGTCTATCCTGTCCCCCCACCCACACACCACCTCCCTAACCTGCCTGCCCCCTGTTTCTCTACTCCTACCCCAGCACTCCACACTCTCCCGGAAGTTTGTGGAGGTAATGACCGAGTACAATGCGACCCAGTCCAAGTACCGGGACCGCTGCAAGGACCGGATCCAGCGGCAGCTGGAGATAAGTGCGTGTGCCCTCCCCACACCCCGGGGTCTGCCCACAGCCCTTCTGGCCCTTTCTCTGTAGAGGGAGTGCCAGGCCCCAGGCCAGGGGAGGGTGGCTTCAGGGTCCCTGTCCCATCCTGCCACCCCGGCCCCCTGGCAGGCCCAGGTCCTGAGTCCCTTCTCTCCATAGCCGGCAGGACCACGACCAATGAAGAACTGGAGGACATGCTGGAGAGCGGCAAGCTGGCCATCTTCACGGATGATGTGAGCCCGGGAGGGTGGGGTTGGTTTTGGGAAAGCAGCTGCCCCTCCCCCAAAGGTCAGGGTGAACCAGGTTCCTGAGCTGTGCACCAGGGACTGGGGAATTCCATGGAGGCAGGGCAGGAAAACAGCTCCATAAAGGTGGCAAACAGTGCTGAGCACTTCTCATGCCTACATTTGCTGACATTTAACCCCCTCCACAGCACCACAGGGAGGCCATTTCACAGATGGGGAACATTGGTCCAGGTGAAATAACCTGCTCAGGGCCACAGGCCTCAGCACAGGGAGGGGCTACAATCCTGTTAGAGTCAAACTGATCCACTGCAAGCCCCCACCCTTCCTGGAAGCACATCGTATGCCATGTAACTCATTTGTCTACATCTCGGAGATTTTTTTTTAAAAAATAAGTTTTATTTTTGCATACTGCACTTGTTTATATGTGAATCAATGGGCTTTCCCCTAAATATAGTTCTTCCTTCTCCATTGGACTTTTGCCCTGCTCTGCCCAGCCCTCTCTGTGTTTAACGTTCTGGTGACCAAATGTTTCACCTAGGTTTACAGTGTATACTGTGATTGTCTAACAACCCTCAGTGAATTGTTATTTGGATAATTGGTCTTTGGTGAATTAATTTTGGACAAACTGATTGTGAGCCAGTTAATCTGGAACCTCCCCAAGCAGCTCTGGCCAGACTGTCTTGTCTGTCTGTGCAACAGTGGAGGGAAGCCTGGTGGGTGGCCTCTAGGGGCCACTTTAGTGGACAGACATGAGCTGACCCTTGCGAGTTGGCCCAGTGTCATCACAGTGGAAACCCACCGTTACAAAGTAGGGTAGTGCAACTGAGGGATGGGAAACTGCAGGTGAGCCCTGAGGTGTTAGCTGAGGGTAACACTGGAGTGGGAAGCAAGGCTGAACTCAGGGTGGGAGTCGGTGAGGCGGAAGGAGAGCTGCTATGAGCTGGTCTCCCCTCACCCTCGGGGCTGTGTGGATGTCATTATTACTTATTGCCCGCCTGGTCTCACACAGGCCCAGACAACTGTGGGCACACTGCCTTCTCCTCAGGGCCACATGTCTGCTTGCTTGCTGCTTCTCACCCGCTCGTCACCCTGGCTGCTTTTGGTCATTTCTCTTCCTGCGTGTCTCTGATGTATACTAGAAGAAGCCCTGCAGCAAGGTGGAGGAACTCCAGAAAGTTTTAGTTCTTGTAATTTAATAAACTTCTCTTTAATGTTTACAGTGTACCAGGTAGTGTTCCAATTGATGTGCGCATATTAACTCACTCCTCTTGCACAATAACCCTGTGAAGTGTGGGGGCTGGGGATATAGCTTAGTGGCACAGTGCTTGCCTGGTCAGGGAAATGTCCTGAGTTTGATTCCTGGTACCAAAACAAAACAAAACCTGCGAAGTAGAAACTGTCATATGCACATTTTCCAGATGGGAAAACTGAGTCCCAGAGAAGCTAAATAATTTGCCTGTGGTTGCTGAATCAAAGCTCATATGGGACAAAGGGTAACTCCCTCCCTACATTGCCCCAGATCAAAATGGACTCACAGATGACAAAGCAGGCACTGAATGAGATTGAGACGAGGCACAATGAGATTATCAAACTGGAAACCAGCATCCGAGAGCTGCACGACATGTTTGTGGACATGGCCATGCTTGTGGAAAGCCAGGTATGGACTCTGTCCTGCTACCCTGGGTGCCTCCTTAGGCCCTGAGGTTCCCCCTCAGCCCCCCAGTTCCTCCCTCCTGTACACCTCTCATCTGCCCACAGGGTGAGATGATTGACCGCATCGAGTACAATGTGGAACATTCTGTGGACTACGTGGAGCGAGCTGTGTCCGACACCAAGAAAGCTGTGAAATATCAGAGCAAGGCGCGGAGGGTGAGCCAGGACCTGGGGCTGAGGGGGGGTGAGGGACTGGGGGCTGGGCTCAGACCAGGGCTGGGCCGAGGTGATGATGAAATTGGGTGAGAGGCCTTATCTCTGGCTCTGACCTCTTCCTATTTCTGTTTTCTCTCCCTCCTTTTTCCTCACACCTCCCTCATTCCCCTATCTGTCTGTTGATTTGTCTCCCTTTATCACTCTGGCTCTGTTTCTCTGTCTTTCTCTGTTGTTTCTCTGTCTCGCTGTCTTTTTTTCTACCTGCAGAAGAAAATCATGATCATCATTTGCTGTGTGGTGCTGGGGGTGGTCTTGGCGTCATCCATTGGGGGGACGCTGGGCTTGTAGGCCCCCTGCCCTTATCCCTTCCAGGCCCCTTCCCCATCACATTGGGAGCAATACCCCCACCGCCCCTTTCACTCCATCCCCAGCTCCAAGTTCACCCCCAAAATGGACCCAAGCAGCCCCACTCCCTCTTCCATCTCCATGGCAGACCCTGGAGTCCCTGGACCTCACCCTGCCAAGGACCACCCTCCCCTTCCCCGCACGTAGATAGCAGCAGGCGTGATTACACATGCACACCAACATGCATGCCGCCGGCATATGCTCGAGACGTGTGGACACCCCAGCGTGAGTGTGTGTGTGTGTGTGTGTGTGTGTGTGTGTGTGTGTAGATGTGTGTAGAGACACCACATCATTCCCCTTTGCCCCCATCTTGAGTCTGTGGTCTGAGCTTTCTTGTCACTAGGGTCATGGTGTTGACTGAGTGTAACAGCAGCCTGCCACACCCCTGTTTTCTGTGAATAGGTGTGTGTCTGTGAGTGGCTGGAGATCTGTGGACACCCTAACTGTGTATATGGAATTTTATGTTAGTGTTTGCAACTTGAGTAACATCAATTCCTCCACCCACACCTCCTCCCTGTCCGCTCTAAATGGAGCGGCAGTGTGTGCAGATGTTCACATTCTCAGAGGACCCCAGGAGACCCAGAGACACATGGGCCGTGGCAGACACCCACATGATGTAGAGCAAACCCTCCGGGCCAGTGCAGGGGCTTCTGTGTGTCCTTGTGTGCACTTGTGTGTTTTGGGCCTGTGGAGTTGAGTGGAAGCGTACACATGTGAATGACTTAGCTTGGCCTATAGACTTGTGTTTCTCTTAGTAGATGTGGTGAGGGATCAGTGTGTATATGTGCATGTGTGTGCAAGCTCACATACTGAAGTATTGATAGGAGCCCTCCACATTGTGGACAGACACCTATTGAGGGTGGATATGAATTTATTTGTATGCTACGTAGGATACAGCTTTGACTCTGTGGGTGTGTGTGTGTGTGTGTGTGTGTGTGTGTTTAGGGGCTTTCTACATAGTGTTTTTTCCTTGCGAATCACACACACGTTTACCTTTAAGGATACATGCCCTATCATTCCAGGTTTGTTTAATCAGATTTATTTGGTCCTGCCTCCCAGTGGCCCTGACCTGTGCCTGGTGTGGCCGCACACACTGCTACATCAGTATTATGCACACATGCTTTCATCCTTATCTTTTCTGTGTCTGTCCAAGGACAGGTCTGAGCTTGCACCAACTGGAGCACCTCAGACCAAGGCTGAGGAGATCCTGTGAAGGTGGCTGCATCCAGGCACACGCACATGCTCCACAGGGCACTCATGCGTGCTACCACCAGTGTGGTGCTCGTGCAGGCCCGCACCTGCCTGCACACGAATACCGCTTGGGAGGTCTATTCGAAGGGCTGTTAGTGAGGAGGCAAAATGTCAAGGAAAATGACAAGTGGAAAGTCAGGACATTGTCCCTTTCTTCCTCCAGTACACTCTGGTGGGACCTGGAAGAAGCCAGTGCTTTGTCTCACTGCCCCATTCAATGCTCTAGGCTCTTCCACTAGAGTGGACAGTTGTGGCAGTGGTCACTGGGGGTTTTTAATCTCCTGGACCTGTCTCCTGCTGAAGCATCTCCTACTAGGGTGAGTCTGAGGACTCAAGCCTGGGACTCATGATGAGGGAAGGGCTAGCACCAAGCTTGAGGGGAGACAGCACACATAGTTTGTGGGTTGGTAGTTTGGTGACAGGGAGGAGGAACAGGGAGGAAAGACGGTGTTAGAACCCCTCTTCCCACTCTATGAGCCAAGAGCTTGTAGGTTGAGCACTGAGGACATGAAGGGAGAGGCATGTATGTCCTGGGTGACGGACTCTAATGTGTGCACACATAGGGAAGAGCTGCAGATGTGACCTTCTGAAAAACAGCACCATTCCTGGCCCCCCAGCCAACTTCTTTTATTTTTGGCCCTCCTGGCCTGTGTGGGTCAGCGTGACCACCCGTATGTAACCCCCAGGTCAGCTGTTCTAAGGAGGAAAGCCTGCCTGTCTTTTCCCAGATGTCATTTACAGGTCAGGAAGTCCACTCGTAGTCTGACTGCAGCTTCCTACTTCCACCTCAGGCTTCTTTGGAGACGTCATGCAGGCTCCAGTACCCAGCCCCCTTCTTCCTGCAGTCCATCCAGGACCTCCTTTTAGCCCAGGTGTTTCCCAAAGTACTCCAGCCTTGCAACTCACAAAGAAAATGGTGGCATTGTGACTGGAGTGCTGCTCCTGCCTCCTTGAGTGGCACTGGGCCCTTGGCTGCCCATTTCTGGACCTGAGATGGACTGGGGATCCCTGAGGGTCTGGGCCACCATAGCTTTCTGCAAGTCATGCACATCCATCATATGACAGGTTTGCTTATTGGCTGTTGTCTACATGTGTGTGTGTGTGTGCGCGGAGTGTGGCCCGGGGTCGGTGTCTTGCATGTTCTCAGACAAGGGTGTGCTGTCTACCCTCCATGCATCAACAGCCATCAAGGCCAGGTATGCCCGTGGGTGGTCCTGTGCCTGGCTGGGGCTCAACATTCTCTCTCCCTTTCCTCCTTGTCCCTTCCTTTCACAAAGCACACTGCGTGACCATCCCATGTGCCCGTGGGTCGACACACGCTCTCGCCACACCTTGAGTGTGTACACATGACGTGTTCTATGCATTCACCCTGTCCCCAGCCTGCCCCGCAGAGGACAAGATGGGTGGCCCCAGCTCCTTTCTCCCCTCCCTGCTGTGCAGCCGTGTGCGTTGGCGTGTGTTTCTGTGTTGCTGGCGTGTCACGTGATGTAGCTGTGTTTGCTGACATGAGCCCCTGCCCCCTCTGTTTCTCCGTTGGTTTCTAGAGCTCTCTCCCTCTCCTTCCCAGAGGGGACAGGACCCCTGGGGCCTGGTTGGGGGCCCAGAGCCAAGCCACCCTCTCCTGTTAGCCCTCAGAGTCTCATTTCTCTCTATTGGTGACCAAGTTGCAAATGGATAAAACACAGGAAAATTTGCCCCACCCCCACCCCAGCCCTGCATGTCCTGTCCCCAGAGCCCCCCAACCCCACCCCGGGCCGGGTTGAGTCCCGTGGGACGGGAGAAATAGCAACCAATCCAACAGCGGGTGTATTGTGTGCTCACTTCCTTCTGTCCCCACATGGGACAGCGTCGTGGGGAGTGAGATCTGTGGTGGAGGGTGGGTGGAGGAGCTGGACATAGGCTTGGACAAGGATTTTAATCTGGAGGTTGGCCAGGAATAGCATTACTAGAGACCTCCTCAGGTAGAGAGCTAACACAGTTGCAGGCACTGAGTTAGGGTGGAGGGTCACTGATTTCCTCAACTTTCACCAAGGGGGAATTAAAAGATAAGCATCTAAAGGTGATACTTTATTGTTTTTAAATAGTGAGAGAATAACCCACTAAGTAGGGAGGACGGTGATGGGGGAGCTGGAGAAGCCTCTTCATGCCAAACCTAGGTGAAGATTGTACTGGGCACAGCCTAAGAGCACTTGCTGCTCCAAGAGCCAGAATGTGATAGGGTAATGAGAAGGAAGGTTTGGCCAGCAGGCTTGCATTGACAATGAGGATGCTCCTGTCCCAAGACTCTGCCATAGGAAGAACCTAGAAGGTTCAGGGTGCAACTCAGATTCAAGACTTAAGGACTTAAAAGTGTGGAGGGCCCCAGGACAGCCAGTCCTGCACAGAGCCTCCAGGTCTGAAACGAAACCATTTCACCCCGCAACCCGGGCTTGGGAGCTGGACAGAGGTGCCAGGACAGCCTCCCCACCCCAGCCCCATGGTCACTGGGCTGAACCGTCCATGCCCTGCATCCAGAGGATGGTACGGGTCCGGCTGTCCTCCCATGAGAACAGCGGCTCGTAGCCAAAATGGCGCTGTGCCTTGTTGGTGCTGACGGTGAAAGTGGTGTTGGCCATGGCTAAGGTATAGGGATTGAGCAGAGGTGCATAGAGCAGCAGAGGGCGTAGCAGCCACTGCAGCAGGGCGTTAAGGGTAGCCAGGAGCAACAAGATCCAGTAAGGTATCAGTGGGCGGGTACCCACTAGCCGCAGTCCGCAGGGGCCCAGGAACTCCATGTTGAAATCCTCATAGCTCTTATAGGGTGACTTGTCATAGCAGAAGTACACTTGGCCACCCATGAGCGCTGCTCGCTGCTCCAGCTCCCGGGCCACCAGCACGTGCATCCAGGCCACATTGCCTGCCAGTGGAGAAGAAAGGTTCATGTGCTCCTGCAAGTGCTACCCACATCTCCACTATAGCCTGGTGAAGGCTGCTTTCTCCCCGTCTTGATAGCAGGCTTGTATGCACACTATTCTAGTCCCATGTAGATGCTGTTCCTCCCTCCCCTAGGGAGCCACTGCCCGTACAGCTGCACTCCTCCCTTAGCCTGTGACTCAGTTTTCATGTCTGCCTTCCCAGCTTGCACAGATGCTGTTTCCTCTGTGGCTCATGCAGACAGTTCTCACACAGTCACCATCTCCCTGGGCCTGAGCACATGGGGCCCTTCCCAGAGCCACATGGGGCATGCCAGTCCCATAGCAGGACCTCCTGCCCTGTCTGTGGTATCCCCTGGTCCAGCCTGGTCCTTACCCACATAGACCCGGCCATGTTCCACAGAAGCTGGGATGGCTCTGAAGAGCCGGCCCCCCAGCCGCAGGCCTTGGTGGTAGAAATCCCTCATAATCTGGTGGCCTTCACCATAGATCCCCGTGGGGCGTAGGGCACATGTCACCAGAGGCAGCCCCCCGTGGACCTGTTGGCAAAATGCAGGCATTGCTAGGACCTAGGACTCAATGGCCACCTTTCTGGCTCAACCCCCTTACGCTGCAGCTGAGAGGGAGGGCGCTTGTCTCCAGCTTGTCCATGCAGGCTCACCATCCTCCCGTTGGCCTCCAGGACCAGCCGCTCAGCTTGAGCCTTGCTGTGAGGATAGGGGTGCTTGTGCACGGCCTCATACGGGGTGTCCTCATTGCCTCTAATGAAGGGAAAATGACTCAGCGGGGGAAATGCTGCGGCTGGGGGAGTGGGCTGCTAAAGTAACAGGAACCTCAGCACACCTGTAGAAAGGGTGGCCTTTGATGTTAGGTCCCACAACCTCCATGCTGCTTGTGTAGATCAGGAACTGAGTCCCCATCTGCACACAAGCCTCGACCACATTCTGCGTGCCTAGAGGAGAGGGGTGGTACCCAAGCTGAGGTCCCCCTTCTGCATCTTTCCACTCCCATCCCAGGCCCAGGGAAAACCACAAGAGGCTGGGTGAGATGGAGACAGGGGTGAGTAAATAATCACGTGGACAGGTTGTCCTGAAATCACAGGAGGTTAAGGGCAAACAAGGGGATCTGGTGGGGAATAAACAGGCAAGAGAAGCTGGGTGCCAGGGGGTACCAAGGGTACAGCTAGAACATGAGGGGGCACCTCACCCTGCACGTTGACCTTGTAGATGGTCTCAGGGCTGGCTCTCCCAAACACGTCCACCAGCCCCGCTGTGTGGATGACTACATGGGCTCCAGACACAGCCGCTGCCACCTCATGAGCCTCAGACACATCCCCCTGGATGCCAGTCACCTGCACAGGCCCTAGCAGTGTGAGAGGAGGCCAGAGGCAATGAGAGCTGGGAGCATCAGTCAGATGCCGGGTTCAGCCCCCACCCTCAAGAGCCACATGTTCCCCGTATGACTCACTCATCCCATCCATGTGGACTAAATGTAAACAGGCTTCATCTTTTCCATGGGGGGGGCATTCCAGCTTGGGAGGGGATAGGGAGACCACACCCTCCTTCCCACAGCCTCCCCACCAGTCACCTGTCTTCAGCTCCTCCAGCCAGGGACTCAGATGCAGGTCAAAGACACGCAGCTCACGGAGCCGTGGCTCCCGCTCCAGTAACATCCGCACCACATGTTCGCCTAGGAAGCCACAGCCGCCTGTGACCAGGTAGACCAACTTTCGGGCTTCTGCAGATTCGGCCATGCCTGGCTGCAGGAAGAGACTTTGGCTCACCTGGGTTGCCTGGGGCCACCTGTCCCAACCACCTGTTCCTCAAGAAAAGGCCTGGTGGCCTAGTGGACAGGAGCCCAGTGCCATGGTCAGTGCTCAGAGTTGTTGCTAGAAGCTGCAGCCACTGGCTGGGCTACCTGCCCTCTGGTCATGTGAATGCTAGCCTGGGAGTTATTGAAGGGTAAGGGCTGAGTTCAAGAAGGGGTCAGCATTTGAGATAGAGGTTTGGGGGCAACAGAGGAGAGTTGGGAAAGAGTTGGGGGAAGAAGGAAGGGTCTAGGAAGGTGGGAAGGGCTGTCTGGACTCTGGTGTCACCTCTGCCTACCTGCAGCTACTATCCCAGGACGCCTAAACTGGCCACTGGAGAGGCTGTCTCCTGGACTGTCCGGCCAGCCACACACCCGTCTTCCTTCCGCTTGCTTCTCCTCCCTCCTGGCCCATTCCAGGAAGGAGACCAGCCCCGCCCCCATTCCCACAGTTACCACAGGGCGCCCCCTGGTGACCACTTGGCACTCCACTACCATCTGGTTACAGCAAAGCACTTGGGAGAAAAGTCAAAACCTGCTAGGTGGATACTGGGGGATTTAGGGGCCATAGGATGGCTGCAGCAGTGACCTCATTCCCACAGTATGACTTTAGTCCTCACCTCCCGCCAGACTTCCTAGGTGGCCAGCAAGCCAGCAGCAGCTGTGATTCTGGGGAGGGAAGGAAAGGGGAAAGAGGCCTGACCTTGGCCCCATCTGGCTAGCTGCAATGGGGCATCCTTGGCATGGCTGTCACAGCCTGGCAGGTGCTCCAGAACAGTGGAGCTGGGTCTGCAGGTCCAGGCTCTTGCCTGAAAGCCTCTACCCACTCCAAACTTTAGGCCACCCATTTTCTCCGTCTTGCCCCGCCCTGCATCCTCAAACCCCCACCCCAGCCTGCTCTTCCCCAAAGATACTGACCAAGCACTTTTGTACAATAAAGTTTAATCACAATTATAAAAATGTGGTGTTGTTTGCGCTATTAACATATGTACAATCCAGCCCAACAAGGGCCCACCCCCCACCATCCTGGCTGGCTGAGCAGGAACCTCCAGACACCAGGGTGGGAGGGTGACCCACAGGGTCTGGCAGGAACAGAAGATGAGGCAGGGTTCCAGGCACAGAGTCCCCAGGATGGGGGCACAGGGCCCCCCCAGGGAAGAACATGGCCACTGCCCCTAGAGACCCCTAAACCGGGGAGGGGTACACGCAGGGCAAAGGGAAAATCCCCATAACACAATGCAAGAGGGCTGTGCAGCCCCCAAGAACAGGATCTGTACAGGCCGGCACCCCAGGTTTCCACAGGAAACAGCTGCTGGCAGCTACAAAACATTTACAGCTTCTTCTCCGCAAAGAAAAAAAATTAGGGGTGGGTGGGCAGGGGCAACGGGGAAGCAGAAAAGGGACTGAGGCTCCCTTGCTGGGCTCAGGGTCCCAAACTCTGCCCTTCAAGATGGGGCATGAGGGCCCTGCTGAACCCACTAAGGCTGGGGGGTGCTGGGAGCTCAGGGCACCAAGGGGGAATAAATAGGGGTGTGGGCACCAGTCCTGCCCCACCTCAGTTGAGGGAGCCACGGCAGCTCTCTGTGCCACACAGACATGGGATCTTGTTGTCTTCCAGTGGGAATTTATAGTCATAAGTGATCTCCTCATCCACACCGATGGGCTGCTTGGAGTAAATTACGATCTTCTTCTGTGACTCAATGGTTATCACCTTGGCATAGCAGTTGGGCTGTGGAAAGGGAGGGCGTGTGAGCCAGGGGCCCCTCCACACCTGCTCCCACCCCCACATGGCTCCTAGCGCACCGTGCAGCAGTGGTTGATGAACCTCGCCAGGTTTCCACACTTGGTAGCATCAATGATGGTATCATGGTCCACCCGAAACAGGTAACTGCTGCCGATGCCCTCCTGCACATAGCGCTTCTCCCGCATGTCAGCCACCATCTGGTAAAGTGGGATGTGGAGGTCATGGTCTGCTTCTCGGCATCTAGGTGGACCAGGCCTGATCCCACCAGCTCCTCTGGACAGTCTACCAGCTACTACTCCAGGCTATAGCTGTCTCAACTCTGGTTCTAGGAGGTTCATCCCTCTTCAGGCCACCCCTCCAAACCCTCTGGCTGCATCCAACCCACTTTTTTCCAGTACCATGGATTGGGGCCAGGGCCTTCACACTGAACTACATCCCCAGGTTTCATTTTTTTCTTTTTTTGGGGGGGTACCGGGGATTGAACTCACAACCTTGCGCTTGCCAGGTAGGCACTTAAGCCACTGAGCTAAATCCCCGGCCCCAGGTTTAATTTTTTATTTTGAGGCAGGATCTTGCTAAGTCTTAGTTGCTCAGGCTAGGCTTGAACTTGTGATTCTCCTGTAACTAAAGGAATTTAGCCTCCCAGAGGGCCAGGATTATAGGTCTGTGCCACAGGCCTGACTCTGGCTGCCCTTCTGATCCAACCAACCACACGAGGACTCCAAGGAAATCTGCACTAGCTCCTCTGAGGCCATCTGCCTGGTCATTGTGGGGCTCTAGACTGGACAAGGGGTTGGGCAGACACAGCCCTACTGTGTCTTCTCCTAGGACCCTCTCTCCAAAATAAGCACCCCACTGGTGCAACTGGCCAGTGTAGGTGGCAGAATCATCTATGCCACGAGATGGGCCCTTGTGTGAGAAGAGGCAACCCTTACTTTCCAGCAAGAGACAGGGGGAGCTCTGTACTCTCTCCCTGAGTGATCTCACTCCCAGAGCTGTACCCACAAGCTAAGAAGTGGGGAGTCCTCCCAAAGTCCCATCCCCAGCCAAACTCCATCTCAGTCGAGCCAACGGCCATTAACTGCTAGAGCTCCCCAGGGCCCTGCAATCTCACACTTCTGAGTGGAACTCATCCTTATCACACACCTTTTCCTCCCACTCAATCCCATCTCAGAGAAGCCAGCAGCAGTGTCCCAAGAAAGGACTCATCTTCTCCTACATTTCTGCGCTCTACCATCATCCCATTGCTTGAGGCTGCCAAAACTTTAGACCCACAGACCAGACTCCTCTGCTGCCACTTGCCTAGAGTCCAGGGTGCCCCCACCTTGCCCTGGATCTCTGCAACGGCCCCATAGCTTCAGCCCAGAAAGTTCTCTCTCCAGGATGGCCAGAAGGAACTCACTCAACTTCTAGGTCTTCTCCTGCTTAGCTTCCCAGAGGCCCCGTCTCTCACCACAGGCCCACACTTACTAATATGGCTCCTCAGTGCTATGAGTCCCAGGCTCCATCTGCCCCTCCAGACTCACATCACTGCCACTGGTCCCATTTTTCCTAGCCATACCGACCTCATCCTTCTATAACTGCTGTATCTCCAGGCCTTCTACATGCTGTCCTGAAATGAAAAACGTACTTCCCCAATTTATGCCTGGGAGTTCCTCCCATCTTGCTGCTCTCAGCTTAAACATCACTGTCTCTGAAGCTCTTAAGTCCTGCTATGAGCTTCCACCACGTGGCTTTCCCACATCTGCACTTCAGAGGCCAAGGCAGAAGTATCACTGAGAGTCTGAGGCTAGCCTACACTACACAGTGAGACCCTGTTTCAAAAACAATCCAACCAATCAACCCATCCCACTAATGAAGGATGGGGCAAGGACACAGGTTTCACTGGCTGTCCTGGAGCCGAGAGGGAAGTGAGGTTTTGTCCAGAGTGAAATGGTACTTGGGAAAACCTGTGTTGTCTGATGTCAGACCAAGACCTGGGCCTAAAGCCTCACCTGGCGAATGTTCTGACCCACATATTCAATGACCATCTCGTCAGCTGCGATAGGTTCCATGGCAAAGAGACCCCATTCATGGATCCTGCTCCTGCCAAATCGGAGCTTCTTCTTCCGGAACTGGGGGGCAGAAGGAGACCATACTGCTGAATGCCTCTCTCAACCTAGCTCCCTGCTCTTTCCCCACAGACCTCCCAGGAAGCAGGATGTCTTGACCACCCACCTCCCCACCTTCAAACCCTGGGGGTTAAAGGACTCTAGGAGCAACAGCTCTTTTTGCTTTAGCCTGTTCACTGAGCCTCCGCCCTTCCCAGGTCTCCACTCCTCACCTTGAGCTGATTTAACTTTAACAGATCACTATCCACGATAGCTGAGGTACCAATGGCACTCAGCAGCCGCCGCTGCTCAGACCGGCGCTCGGAAAGCACACGGTTAGTCCCCTGTGAGGAAGATAGGGAAGGTGACTGACAGGAGGTTGGGAGGAGGTGGCAGTGGGCAAGGCCTTAGAGAAGGACCCACCTGAGTGTCAACTCCTTCCAGCTGCCGGGCCGAGACAGGGCACACATCCAGGTACTTGTCTTTCTCCTTCTTGCTGATGGGGTAATAGCCTTCGCTGCGTGCAGAACCTGTCTGGTGCTCTCGGGGCCCATCTTGGGGCCGCCGCTTGCGCTTTGGAGTGCTCAGGTTGGTAAGTACAGGGTGTTAAGGAACAGAACCAGTTCCTGACTGCCCCGATCCCTGGGGCCCACACCTCGCTGTCCATCCCAACTCTAACCCAAAGAAAGGGCAGCTACTCTGAGCTGGCAGGTAAACTCAGTATGAGGGGACAGGAGATGACAGAAGTCAGGCTTAGATTCTACCTGTTCTACCAGCAAAACTTGGAGAGGCAGAAAAGAGGTATTGAGGCAGAGAGAAAAGATAGTCAGGCAGCCAGGGAAGAAACCCACAAGCACAATAGGGCACACAACAAGTTGAAGATGGGGATCCATGCAGCAGAGGACACTGCCCGCCCCTCATCTTCCTGTCCTGTGCAGGCAGGCAGAACCCGGGTTCAGGATATTTGTATGATGGACCCAGTGGGTATCATTAAGCCAGTCGGCCCCACTGGTCTGTTGCAGCAGCCGCTCATACATGAGCCGCAGGTAGCTCATGTCTTCCAAGTCTAGGCCTGAGTTCCAAATGTCATATAGGATGGTCATCTGCTCAAACTCGCTACGGGGCTCAAAGGAGGGTGGTGGTGGTGGTGGTGGTGGTGGGAGTGGTGGCCGGCGGCGCCGGGCATGAGAGCGGAGGCTGCGCCTCCGGCCAGCCCCATCCCCATCACTGCTGCTGCTGCTGCTGCTGCTCTCTGAGGACTCGGACTCCTCTTCTTCCTCCTCCTCTTCCTCCCCCTCCTCCTGCTGCACCTGCAGCTGCTGCTGTGGCTTTGGCTCCTCTGCTTCAGCCACCACCACCTCAGGGGCCTCCAGGACCTCATCTGCTGGGGAGCTGAACAGGGCCGCAGGGGCTGGGACTGGCTCTGGGGGCCTTGGGGCTGGTGTGGAGGGTGTAGGTTTGATGGCCAGGGCATAGTTATGCTCTAGGAGGATGTGGCTGAGCGGGGGGCAGAGGCGGTCAGCTTCATCCGAGGTCTCTGTGGTCTCTGAGTCGTCACCAGGAGGCAGGGCAGCCAGCCCGCGCCGGGCTGGGGTCAGAGCCAGGTCAGCCAGTACTGCCAGGTCCACTTCTGTGCCTGGCTCAACCTCTTCTTCCTCCATGGAGCGGCCTCGGCTTCCAGCCCGGCTGCGGCCCCCTCGGGACACTTCCTCCGGCCAGCTCTTGACCAGAGATGCATGGTCCAGGGGCAGGTTGCGAATGGTCCGCTCAGCACCCCGAGGGACTTTTCGAGACACTGGGCCGGGAGATTTGGCCTGTGGGAGGGCTGCTGGGGGCGGGTCTGGGGCTGGCACCTCCTCCACAGCAGAGAAGGAGACTGTTTTTCGACGCTTCTTGGGTGGAGGCAGAAGAGGGATAGGAGAAGAGGGGCGTTCATCCAGGTGTGGGTATGGAGCAGAGGGCCCAGTCTGTGGCTCTGGGGGAGGCTGGGGCACACTGGAAGGTGATTCCTCGGTGGGACCTGAGGAAGAAAGCACATGAGGAAAGAAGGTCAGCTTCCAGATCCAGCCTCAGAGTCCTTAAGGTCAGAAGACTTAGGGTTCAACTGGGCCGTGGCTGCCTGGTTTCAATAGGTTCTGCTCAGTCTGCCCAGCAAACTCAGGCCAACCTACAGACAGTCCCCTCTACTGCCCACAGGGGACAGAGTTCCCCACCCTCACACTGCTGCAGCATGGTGGGCTCCCTTGACAGCATGGATTTCTGCACCTGCTCACTCATCCAGTTGCTGAGCATGCACTGAGCCCTACTATGATGGGAACAGTGGAAACTCTGGGCAGACAGACAGTTACTTCACGTCCTCACAGAGCTCAGTCCAATGGGAGATGACAACACAAACCAAGTGCATAGACACACTGGAAGATGAGGACACTTGGATTCCAGCCTTTTTATTATCCTGGCAGTGACAGAACTGCAGCCAATGACTAGGCACACAAATCAAGACAATTTTTGTCACCTATATTCTATAAGTCTCCAGCCAGACTGAACTAAAAGACCCATTAATTCAACTTTAAACAATATTCTCTGGTTTGCTGAGATGAACAAGATACAATGTAAGAATCAGAATCTCAAAATATTTTACAAACTGGTCACGGTGGCACATTCCTGTAATCCCTCAACTGTGGGCAGGCTAAAATAGGAGGATTACAAGTTTTTGGCTTTTTTACTATGCAGTTCAGGCTGGCCTTGAACTCCAGGCTGATCTCAAAGTTGCAGCAAGGATCATAGATTTGAGCCCAATCTTGGTAACTTAGTGAAACTCTATCTCAAAAACACACACACACACACACACACACACACACACACACACACACACAGAGAGAGAGAGAGAGAGAGAGAGAGAGAGGCTGGAGATAACAGCTCAGTGCAAAGGCCCTGAATTCCTCATACCAAAAAAGAAAATTGATAAAATTTGCCTTCCTCCCATCCCACCCACCACAGATAGAACTGGAGATGTGCCTTAGTGGAAGGAGTAAGGAGAAAGTCCCTGGGGAAGCTAAGAGAGAAGGGTGAGGCACATCTCTTCAAGAGGCATCACTGCATCTCCCTAACTCAACCCCATGTCAGAGAGCTCGTTTCCATCCATCCTTCATCCATGCATGCAGCTCTCAGCCCAGTGCACAGCACGGCCTTTGTAAAAACTTGTCCCACTCCTTTCAACATTGCTAACGCCTTCCTCACAGAGCCAGATGGCTGGCAGCTGCATGTGGCTGCAGCAGATTAACAGCTAGCACAGTGCACCTCACATCTACATACGAACTCATTTAATTCTCTCAACAACATAGTGTCCCTAGTGCCCTCTGAGATTTGACTGAAAAGTACACTGAAAGTTGAATAAAAATCTATTAGCCTCAAAGATACAGTCATCAGTCCCCCTCAAAATACTCCCATGGGCTTAATGGGCTTGCTTTCAATATACTTTCCCACCATTCTTGCCACTTTCTGAAGTAGTTCTAGAAGTTCTTTCTGCCTGACTGCCCTAAAACTGATCCAAAATGTTTATCTTTCATGGTCATTTTGACTTTGGAGCAGTGTCAGAAACTGCACAGTGCCAGATCTGGTGACTGTGGTGGATGAAGACACATCCTAACATTTTTACAACTCTGCCTTTCTGTTAGATGACATTGGCAACAGCATTCACTATACTTTTGATTACATGTCATAAAGACATCCAGGAAAGAGGACTTGCAGAATGGCTTCAGAAAGTGACAAGAATGATGGGATAAGTGTGTTCAAAGTAATTTAAAGATTAATGGCAATGTATCTTTTAGTATAATAAATACGTATTTTTAAAATTTAAACATTCACAGTGGGGCAGGGATTTAGCTCAGCAGCATAAGTGCCTGCCTGGCAGTACTAAGTCATGAGTTCGATCCCTGGTACCAAAAAAATAAATACACAAACATTCACTGTATATTTTGAACACTGCTTGTATATTATCCTCATCTCACAAACAAGAAAATTTAGGCTCAGAGAGGTCAATAACCTCCCCAGAGGCACACAATTGGCAAGTGACACAGTAATGCATGCACCCACTGTATGCTGCCCTGGATTCCTGTGGACTCAGGAATTTCTCCTTGGCTCCACCACTCAGAATATTAAGGGCACACAGTACCAGGCCACGCCTGAGAGGGCCTTAGTCACCCCGTGTCCAAGCGTCAACTGATGCTTCTCGATCTGACAACCTGACGAAGGCCCTTGGCCTGTACCATGCTAGGCTCTGCTTATCTCCTGGGATTTCAACCAGCAGCAATCCACACCTAAAAGCTAGCAACACCAGGTACTCGGTCCATGCCCTCCTCTCCTCTCTTCTGTCAGACTGGGCAGGAACACCCTTTTAGATTGATCCTGTGTATTCCAAAAGTCTGGCTGTCAAGGAGAGCAAATTCCCCTTCTAGCAAGGCTTTTTCACACACATTTCCCTGTGTTCCTCCACCTGATTGAAGCTTGCTCAGCCCTTTCATTTAGGAGATGGGGTGGGGGGTGTGGCCTAGTCAATAGAATTCCCACCTTTCTTTGAGAACTACTCTCCCAGTGGTGGCCCTCAGACCAGGGCCACCAGCAACAGACTACTAAGATGGTGACCTGGCCCAAGCCAGCCCCATCAAAAACTTCCCTATGCCTAAGGACCTAGAATAGTAGTAGGTCTGTCAGTAGACAGTGCTGAGGCTTGGGATAGACCCTCTGTGCTGGAATAGAGAAGCAGAAGAGGATTTATCTGAAGGGTGTGTGTGTATGAATGAAGCAGACTGAAAGACAGGAGAGGCATAGGGCCCAACAGTGCACAGGGCTCCCTGCCTCTCCACTAGCACGTACACTTGCATCAGATTTAGAGGCCCGCCTCTGGTATCCCCAGAAATGCCATTTTGGTAAGGATTTTTCTCTCTTCTTGTCCAGCTACCTATTGCTTATTCCCTTCACACTCACATTTCACCTACTCTGAAAAGCTAAACCCTCCATCAACCCCGTGTTCTCTTCCTGCTGTCTCTCCAGTCCCAAGTGGGTAACCTGAGCATGATCCTGCGTGGCTCTCTTGCTAAGGCCCCAGTTTGTCAACTATGAAGTAGAAATAGCAAAAATGTCACATACAATGAATGATAAAATTAGTTTTTAATGTGCTATGCCTAGAGCCTGGCACACTGGAAGTACATGCCAAGTATCATTATGGCTCTTGAACTATCTTCTTTCTCAGCAAGGCTAGCCTTTCTAAAATACTATCTTTGGGCTGGGGATTTAGCTCAGTGGCATAAGCGCCTGCCTTGCAAGCGCATGGTTGTGAGTTCGAACCCCGGTACCAATAAAAGAAAAAAAAAGAAAAAAGAAAAAAAATTACATAAAAAATGTTTCAGCTATAAAAAAGGATGATCTTGAGGCTTTCATAGGGAAATGGAGACAACTTGAGACTTATCCTCATTAGTGAAATAAATAAGAATCATATTTAAAATACTGTCTTTGTCATCTCCCTTTACTCACTGGTACCCCAAAACTTGGCTTCAGTTTGAGCCACTCAAATATAATCGTTAAGAGTCACCAAGACCTGTCAGATCTGACACTTTTTATAATCTCTTTCAGACCCTTTTCCCTCATGTGCTCATATACAGGAAGTTCACATCAACGTCCTTGTTACTCTCAGGTATCTATCTTGTTTCTAGCTTGTGCTTTCCAGGATCAATATATCCTGGTAAACATTTCTACCTGGTGGTCCCAGAAGCACCACAGACTCAACCCAAACTAACTTCATCAGCTTTCTTCTTAATCCTGTTGAGGTTCACTTTCTAGAGTGTCCTTTCCTGGTGAGGAGTCTTCCCAAGTTTTCTATCTCTTATATTTCTTCTCAAGTCTTCACCTCTACTTCCATTCTCCTGCACATCACTGTAACCACCCTTTGTGGTTCCTGCCTTTATCTTACTTGCTACCCTTCAAATGCTTTTTTTTTTTTTTAAACCAGGTTTTGCCATGCAGCCCAGGCTGGCTTCAAACTCTCAATGATCCTTCTGCAGAAATTATAGGCATGTGCCACCATACCCAGCCATCCTTCAGTCTTGTCATCCTACTTCCTTCCTCACCTCTCCCAAATCACTCCTTCTGCCAGAATGGCCTTTTTCAAATAAGGTATGGCTGGCCTGGGGATTTAGCTCAATAGAATAAGCACCTGTCTGGCAAGTGTGAGTTTGATCCCCAGTACCATATTTAAAAAAAAAAAAGCAATGTCAAATAAAGTGTGGCCACACCTCTCTCTTTCCTGCCCCTCCTTCCTACCCACAGAGATGGCAAAGTTACTTGATTGATGCCCTCTGAGCTGCCTACGGCCTCACAGGCTCTTGTGCTACTGATGGACTTAGAAGAGGCTGGAAGTATCTGAGATTTCATTTAGGAGAGGCTCAACTCATCTTGTAGGATCTGGACTTGAACTGCATACACCAACACTAGAAGGACTTCCTGTGGTCCCCGCCCAACTTGGGCCAAAGATTCTCAGTAACATTCAGGTGGGAGCTCCTATGGAGGCCTGTGTGTCTTTGAAATATATCTTGTGAAGTGATTGATTTCATTCCTTACTGCACACTCTCTCAACAGTCTCTGCATCACACTGGCCACTGTCCAAGTTCCTTCGCACTGCATCTTTTCAGATCACCAATCTAATCATATTGCTCCTCCAAGGGCTGTCCACTGCTCTCAAGATCAAGATCAAATTCTTACATAGCCTATGCACTTTGCATGGCCTGGCTCTCACCCATCCCTCTATTTCTGGCCACCCTACTAACTCTAGGTCTCAACTGTCTTTCTTCCAGGTCTTTCAACCTGCTGGGTCTCCTGCCTTGAGGCCTCTGAACCTGATAATCTTTCTCTCCTTCCTGCTTTGTCTGAACTTCAACCCAGCTATGCTTCAGTAGGAAGGTGTCACTAGGCTTACACATGCATGCAGGTTCTTCCTTCATGAGGCTTATCAGTTTGCAGCCACAGATTTTCTAGTGTATTTACTACTCGACTGTCAATACAGACTGTAAGCTTTACGGAGGTGAGAAAAATATCTGCTGGATACACCACCATATCCCTTGCACCTACTACTGGCACAGTATCTACTGCCTGAACAAAGTTTCCAAAGCAGGAAAAAATATATGCATGTGGTATGTACAATGGCATGTACAAAGTCACAAAAGAAATTAAAGGCAGAACTAAATTCTGAGCTAATGTTAATATTTGCCCATTTAAGCTGGACGTAGCGGCACATGCCTGCAATTCTGCACTCAAGAGGCTGAGGCAGGAGGATCACATGAGTTCAAGGCCAGCCTGGGCTACATAAGCAAGTTTAAGGCCAGCCTGCACTGTATAGTGAGACCCTGTCTCAAAAAAAAAAAAGCCCTTTTAATCACCTGTACTTAAGCCCCTTGAAGGAACAGGCATAAGAAAAACGAGAAGGAATTTATTAAATTGGAAAATTTTCTACCAAACTCACTTGGAAGACTATCTGTTTTACTTTAGTAGGAATCAAACACCTTGGTTTGGCTCTGTAAATCATTATGGCAGAACAATTTGTGTGTTAGGCCATTATGGTCCCAAGGAGGAAAAGGACAAGAGAAAATGACTTTTTCTTTGTATGTTTTCAAATCTCACATCTGATCATGTCACTCCTCTGAGGGCTTTCTACTGCTCTCAAGTTAAAAACTAATAGGGTCACACACATTTGTACCAAATTAATTCTGATTCCACTGTCATTCATACACAGACATACATACGCAAAGATTGAGTCAGGAGTCTTGGACCACCTACCTGAAGGCCTTGCTGGAGACTTCTCCTGCTCAGGGAGAGGTATGACAGGGGAGCCTACTGCAGTCTCTTGCTCAGGCTCCTTGACAGGTGCCGGGAGGGGCTCTGGGACTTCCCTGGGGGGTGGTGAGGCTGAGGGAATGGTTGTTGGCTGCTCCTCTTCCTCTTCCTCTTCTGAGGAGGACTCCGATGAAGAGGATGACGAAGAGGAAGATGAAGAAGATGAGGAAGATGAGGTACTGCTCTCAGAATCTGATGTGCTGCCATTTTCACCATCTGAGTCAGCATACAGAGAACATTTGGAGGACGAATCGCTTTCCTCATCCTCGCCTGGAAATCCAGAAGAGGCAATCAGGCAAGATGAAAAGACCCTCACCTGGTCAAGCTGGGAGTTCACTCACTGACTCATTATTCTGGGTATCTGGCTCTATAGCAGGTACACACAAGTTTGGTATGTCAAGGAGTTGGACAAGCAAACATCACAAAATGACAAGTATGAGTACAAGGGGCTGGAGATCCTGGAGAAGAAAGCTCTGGATTCTGCCTGGATGAGCATGTCATGGAAGGCATCTCTGAGCTGGAGATGTTAAATCAAAAGAACAAGGAGTCATCTCACCATGCAAACATGGGATGTCATGTCAAACAACGATCAAGCAGGGATGTTGAAGGCAAGAGAAGAGGGATTCCTGTGACCAGCAAGCACTGTTCTCTTACTACCAAAGCTTTCCCCAAAATGGATACTACTTTGGTTTTTTGAGACTGGGTCTCATTTAGTTCAGAAGAATAGCCTTGAACTCACTATATAGTCTGGGTTAGCCACACACTTCCTATGATTCTCCTGCCTCAGCTTCCTGAGTGCTGGGATAATAGGCATGTGCCACGCCTGACTCTCCCAAAGAAGACCTTAAAGGCAGCCTGGGTGATGGGAGTCTGTGAGAAAGGATTCTGGTATGAAATAAGTTTCAAAAACAACATGCTCAGGGCTGGAGGTTTAGCTCAGCAGCATAAGTGCCTGCTTGGCAAACGTGAGGTCATGAGTTCAATCCCTGGCACACACAAAAAAGGGCAATTCCTCAACTCAAAAACAACACAATCTACACACTTAGATTAATAATGTATAAGAAGGACCCTAAAAACTCTAAGAGCTCTATAATCTTTAAAGAACATAATTGGGAAAATGAGAGTAGGTAGTAGTAGATGAGGACAGGGCTGGAGAATGGTTGAGATGGAGCTGAATATGTAAGCAGGGGCTAGGTTATAAAGGCCTATGGAGTCAGGCTGTAGGAAAGCAGGGAGCCAAGAGGATACTGTATGAAGAGGTGTGTATTTTAGGAAAGATCATTCCATTAGCAGTTTGGAAGACAAAATACAATGGAGGAAGAAGAATGGAAATAGAAACAAAACAACCAAGACTGCTCCAAGAATCTAAGTGAGAAACACAGAAGCAGAGATGACAAATGGCAAGAAGCAACCAGAAGGTAAAACTGATAAGAAGTGATCAAAAGATGGGGAGGGCTCTGTACCTTTACTCTCATCAGAAAACTAAGCCTTCTGCCTTAGGGAAGAGACACTGCATCCCTGCTGAAGTGACCCTTTGCAGAGGCATCCCTTGACCACCACACAGAAAACAGCACATCTTTCCCCAGGTCCACAATCTGTCATTCTATACCCCATTACTCTATTTTTTTTTTTTTTTGTGCCGGGGATCGAACTCACGACCTCGAGTTTGCCAAGCAGGCACTTACGCAGCTGAGCTAAATCCCCGGCCATTACTCTATTTTATCCTCTTCAAATACAGTCTCTATCTCATGTGACAGGATTCATTTGTTTGTTAAGCCTCTCTGCCTCCTTCCAACAAGCTCTCAAAAGCAGGAACCACACCTATCTCAATCACTGCAATGTCCCAAGTACCTAAGGGAAGGTACCTTTCTGAATGAACAAATGAAAAAGAAATCAATCCATGTACCCAATACCTGACGGAACGTAAGGAGCCAAAAAGTGTTCAATCATGCAGAAGAGTGTCCAGTTATGACAGCTGTGAGGAAGGGTAGAGTGTGGGCACAGCTTGGTTGCTGCGCCTTAAAGGAAGAGCAGTATTCGAAGATGCAAAGTTGCAAGCTTGCTGCATCCATGGACATAATACAGATGCCATATCTCTAGCACTTAGGAAAATGAGCAGGTTTTGCTAGGGTGTCCTCAGAAAAAGAGGTAGGCAAGAGAAAACATTTCAAGTACCAGGTTTAATCCAGAGGGCTAGTGCCTCAAAGGATATGGCTAAATCGTTGCTACTGTGGAAGGCCAAGGTGGAGAGCAAGTCCTGCACAAAGGCCATGTGGGCTCAGGAAAGAGCAAGCCAGGTGGCTGAATCCCTTTCTCCTCAAACCGGAATTCCATTCAACTCTGCGCTCACCATCTGATGCCTCTGTCTCCTTCTTGGTGGTGTCCACAGCTTCCTCTCGCTCTTCATCTTCCTCATCTTCCTCATCCTCCTCCTCATCCTTTAGGAAATGAACAGGGATTAACAGGAAAGCAACAGCTAGTTCTCCTGGGTTTCAGGCAAGAGAGAAGATGGCTATATAGAATAAGCATTTGGGAAGTAGGCTTCTAGCACGATTGGACCCCTGGCCCCTTACCTTGTCAGAGGAAGACTCTTGGGATGCCTCTTCCCCTTCACTGTCCAGAGCAAAGGACTTTCGGTGCTTGCCCTGGGTCTTTCCTCGCTCTTCATCTCGCTTTGGAGGCTTGGTCCCCGTACGTCCTGGCTCGCTAACTTCCTTGTCTCGCTCAGGATCTGGGCCAGTTGAACAGAGGTTAGAAAAATTCCTACCAACAACAAATTACTGCTCCCCTAACACATGCAAGGAGCTTTCCTTACACTACTGCTGACCTTGACAGTCCCATGTATAGTGAGGAAGCTGATGCTCAGAAAGAACACAAATATCTCACAGTTACCTAACATTTTAGTTTTTAACACATCCCACCCATTTTATCTTTGTCCTTTTCTGAGTCAGGTGGAAGAGGGAGCCTACTTGTCATGCCTACCCCAAGAAAAGAATACTAAGTCAAACAGGACTCCAGAGAAGTATGCATGACTCGATAAGAAAGTTTCCCAGCCATGTGAGCTTTTAGCCAATAGATCAGACTTGACAGGCTAAAGGGAAAGCTGTAGGAGAATGTAAGCATTAGATGCTAGACTCAGGTAGACAATTTGTTTAACCTCAGAGTTCTGTGATCTCAGATACTGAAGTTACTACTTTTATTCTGAAGGAGAAAAATCCAGACACAGAAAAACATAAATTAACATACTACAGTAATAATCACAACTACAATTCAGAGAGAACCCTAGAGGATGCGTCTAACATCTCTTAGAAGTGCTTGCTATATAGTTCAGACTGGCCTCAAATTCATGATGAGTCCCTGCCCCAGCCTCCTGACTGCTGGGATTATAGGCATGAACCAACAACTCTTTCAACATTCTTCCAAGATCTCTATTTGGCTCCTTGACCTCAGTAAGGTCTCTTATTGATCCCTTTGTCTTCACTTCTCGTCTTCCTATCAGAATCTACAACGCCCAACCCTTCTCCCTTCTCTGCAACCCCCAACTCACCATCTTCATCCTCCTCAGCTGGAGTGGAGGGCCGGGGTCGCTTTTCTTCACTGGCCTCTGAAATTTCTGATGGTTCTTTCCGCTTTACCTGGGTGAGGTAAGAAATGAGGCCTACTTAGACATAGTTCCCAAATACCTGTAGCCCAAGGACAGCAGGCCCTCTCCCCACTTTTCCCACCCTACTTAGCAAGACCACAGTTCTGGATACCTTAAATGAAGGCAGACGCAGGGCCCCTCGCAGCCCTGACCCAAAGGTGAAGGCTTCAATGCCCGTGGTACCCCCACTCTTGGCCCAGTCTACGAGGGACAGCATGCCTGGTTCTTTCAGCTTGGTCTTCTCTTTATCTTCCTCCTTGGCCTGCTGTTTGGCTGCATTCTGGAATGGCTGCAGGTAGCATGGGGACCAAGATCTCAGGCATTCCCTCCTGCCTGAGACCCATTCCCAGGCCCCAGGACCACAGGAATGCATTTACTTGCTCACCTACTTGACACTGTCTGTTGTATCTCTGCCAGCCACTTATAGACAATTTTCTTGAAGTTTACTTATTTAGTCTATAAACCTTAGGAAACAACTACTATTTTGTCAATTTATAAATGGCAGCAATGGAGCGTAGACAAAGTTCTTCCAACTCTCAAGCTCATCTGCTGCCCTGTGTCCCCTAACTTCCTTCCAGACTGCTTTGTCCTGCTGAGTGCCCACAGCCTTGTACTCCGCTTGTCTTGATCTTTTTTTTTTTTTTGGTACCAGGAATCAAACTCACAACCTTGCACTTGCTAGGCAGGCACTTATGCTGCTGAGCTAAATCCCCAGCCATCTTTTCTCTCTTCTATTTTGAACTGTTCAGTTGCAGAAGCCCTCATTCAGAAGTCCCAAGTTCCGGGTTGGGGATTTAGCTCAGCGGCATAAGCGCCTGCCTGGCAAGTGTGAGGTCGTGAGTTCGATCCCCAGTACCAAAAAAAAAAAAAAAAGAAGTCCCAAGTTCCTTCATCTCAGGCACTGACTCTCACCTTAGCCTTCTCTTCCTTGCTTTCCCACCACTGATCAAAGGCCCCAAAGGCCACATTCTCCACCATCTTGCGGTTGAGGTCTCGCTGCATGATGCTCTTCATCTCTTGAACCAGGGTAGCCAGCACACAGCCCACAGTGCCTGCTGATGGTAGGGCTTTGCCTTCTGCCAGCTCTGCTTCTTCCCTGGGAGGCAGCCGGGCCTCTTCTCCTGAGACTGAGGAGGAGGGCAGGGGCTCGGCTGCCATGGGCAAAGGCAGGTGATAGGCCTCTCGAGTGTATGCCCCACGGCCTTCTTGCCCTTGTGTATACAGAGCATAGGGCAAACCATAGGCTGCCTCTTGTGGAGGTGGGAAAGGGAGGAAGGCTTCTCCAAAAGCCCCACCAGGAGGACCAGCCGAGGCAGCAGTCAATCCCTTGCCCTGCCGCAGCTGGTGGAGACGAGTTAACATCTGGGTCTGCATCTGGAAGGACATGGGCATCCCTCCCCACTGAGCCCCAAGTCGATCCATAAGTTCCAAGGAGTTCACAAAGTCATAGATGTGGGGGGGCGGTGGAGGAGG
>PVJX010013955.1:0-46119 GCA_004027295.1 Dolichotis patagonum
GCCTAACAGCAAGGCACATTTGCAGCAGCCCCTATGCCTATTACAGTGACCTTGAATAAAAACTCTTATTTTTAGAAGTATCACTGAGTCTTTTTAAAATAACAGGTTAGACATCAAAGTAGTAATATTAAGTGCTAACTTTATGTTCAACTTTAAGAATTGACATAACTGTTTTTAAAGCTGATTGTTTCATTTCCCATGGTAAGTATGTCTAAACTTTCTTCTCATGCATTGCCGAGATACCATATTGAAAAAAACTTTATGACTTTTTAGTTAATATGTTGAAGTTTTAGTTTATGTCATCTTAAATATTAATGACATAGAATAGTTTCCTGTCAAATTTTGTATTTAGTTTCATTTTGGTCAAAAATTGCTAATTTTGATACCAGCATGCCAGGATCATTTTCCATAGTGACCAAGAAATTCAGGATGGAGAAGGTAGAGTGCAAACAAAATTATCTGAAAGATATAAAACTGTGAAAGTAGCAAATTTATTTAAAAGGTACAAAGACAATGAGTTAGAGCTCCTACTAACCAGATGTGATTCTGAGCAGGATAACCACAAAGGCTATTTGTCTAGGGATGTTTAAAGGATTTACACTAGAAGTTGGCCGATTTTACAAGGGACATGACCTCTTTCATATATGAGATTACATACTTTTCAGAGTAAATACTAAACAGAGCTCACAGTTCCCAAGCAGGTCCCATGTGCCCTTGAGCCAATGGTCAGCCATAGGACAGTTTTTATAAGATCCTAAAGGATGGTGAAGTAACAGAATGATGTTTTCTACTCCATTTATGTTCCACTGCTCTTACTGTCTGGTTTAGCATACTCCTTTCCTTTCATTTTCTGTCATTCTTCTTCTTTCTTTTTTATGTTTTCTCTGTTTGTCTTAGAACTTTATTTTTTCCTTAGTCATATAAAATAGATTCAATTTATCCAAGGAGTATTTTTTACAAAAATCATTATTCTAAGATGTAATTCACCATAGTGTTGCACATATATGTCTTCAAATGTTTTATGCTTAAAATAAAACATTAGTTTCATTTCACTCTTTGAAAACCATAAAATTACTAAATTTATCTTAGAAAAATACTATTATCAAGGCCAAATGTGTAAACACTCAGCTAAAACTGAATGTGATGAGAAAATTATAAGGAATTGGTTCTGTGACCTAACTGTCAGCCTTAGGGATATTCTACATTCTCTTTAAATCAGTAACTCGAGAAATTATTGAGAATTCACCTATGTTCTATCTAGTATCAATATTGATTTTTCCAGAACATGTATATCAGACCCAACATCTACTTTCTCAGATAATCAGGTAAAGATTGTTTGGCATTACTATCATGCAATTGTATTAGAAACGGATCCCTAAATTGATTGTATGTTTGACTACTAATGTACATCTGAGAAAATAGCTAACCTCAACAACGATGCTGACTGCTCCTCTGTTCTACAGGTTTTTTTCACGAGCGTGTGCTGTAAGTAATCACCATGCATGCAGCACAGAACTACTGAGTCATGACAATTTATGCTTAGAATTTTAAGACTTGGCTAATCTAATATTACACAGATTGTGCTATTTCCTGAGTTGTAGTCTCCCAAAAACTGAAATAAAACAAAGCAAAATATCTTGGAACTGAGTGAGACTGAAAGTATATTTTGAATCAATATTATGGTTTTCAAGATGTATTAGCAACTTTAACAATTAGAGAACTTAGTGAATTTAGAAGCTTTATTAATTATTATTCATACGAGAGAAAATAGACCATAAAAATTAATTAGTTTCTCTAAGTGAAATTCCCAGCATACAGTAAGTTACCACATAAAGGATATGTCATTTTCGTTTAACCAGAACTTGTATATACAGAAAAAAACAATAGTTGAAAAATATCCTCTTTGACCTCAGGATATAAAACATTTCTGCAACATGAAAACTTCACTGGTCATAGGGAAATTGTGTTAAATTCAACCATATTTAATAAAGTTAGTTACATATATGACCTTAGGAAGAATGCAAAGTGGTAAATCTGAACTATCAAATGCATTTATTATACAACTGTATCTAATTGATTAATAGCTAGTATCCTTATTTTTAAAACCTTCCAAAACTGAAAAATAAAGGGAAAATAGAGTAGTCTAAAACAATTTATTATATATATAGAGAGAGAGATAGATAGATAGAGAGAGCGCATTTCAGAACAAAGGGACTGAAAAAGAAAGGAAAAATAGAGTAGTCTAAAACAATTTATTATATATAGAGAGAGAGATAGAGAGATAGATAGAGCACGTTTCAGAACAAAGGGATCATAATTGCCAAACTGAGCTCTAGAGAAAAGCCATATGTACTGCAACTCACAAGGGCAGTGCCATCTAAGCCCTTTCAAAACCTACATGTTCCCTAATGCTGGGTTTTAGTCTTGCTTTGGTTCAACTATTTTATATTCCCTCCTTCCTCTCCTTTGGAATAGGGATATGTACCCAGTGACACTTGTATTAAGAATATGTAACATATTTTTTGAATTTTCAGTGGTTTAATGCTAAGACTTTTTTGTAAGTTGTATGGAAGATTCAGACCCGGACTTTTGAAACTCCAAGAGTTTAGAGGAGAACATTAGTGCATTCTGGTTGTATGGAGGCCCGTTATATCTTTATTAAGCAAAACTATAGCCTTGTGTTCACATGAAGATTAAGTACTATTTAAGAAGATGTGTTCGGATGTTGAATTAAGTGAAATAGAATGTGACAGTGAAGCTGGATGGTTAAATTGATTGGCTTGAAAGATACCCAGAGGATCAGTAAAGGACACTTCTCCATGTGTCTGTGTGGCTAATGCTTGCATGAGTATGCCTGGTCTCTGGACTTTCTCTTGGTTCTGATTCTCTGCTTTGCTTCTGGTTGTTAGGAGGTTAAAGCATTCCTCCAGCAAGTCCTTCTTCTGCCATGTCATTTCTGCTTTGGAGCCAGATAACTATGGAATGAAATTTCTTTATTTTTAAATTTTTTATTAATTTGAAGGTAGTAAAATACAACAGAACAGGATGGAATAAAGCCAATTGAGACAGTGTAGTGAAATTGGTACAGAACTTCACAGCAGGTTACCAGGATAACAGTAATAGGTACCATAGTATATCTCGTTATCTTCACAATAGTTGTTCTTTTAATCAGGTATAGCAAAATCAAAGGAAATACAGGATATTATAGAACTTATCAAAACAAAATATTGAATAGAGCAATGCCATTAATCAGGACAAAGCAAAATGGTGATAAAAATATGTGCCTTCAAAGAGATGGTAGAAGGAAATCCCCTTTATTTGCTATATTACATATGGTCAACCTCCCAAGAGATGCTCAGATTTCTGGCTCCCACTTGCTAATGGTGTGGGGGGGGAGGGATGTTTGATTCGCAGCCAACATACCAGTAGGCTCACCAAGGTGGTGAGCTGGTTGTTTGGTTTCCTAGTGCCCTAAGTTCCAACATGGCGTGAATCTCAGGAGACGCTTCCGGTTCTCACCCTAGGGTGGCAGCGTCTTGAAAGATCACAGCCACTTACCAGGGCTGCAGGCTGGTTGCTGGAATGAAATTTCTGAAACCATAGAAACACAAACCTTTCCTTCTATGAATTGTACATATAGGGTACTTTATGTCAGCCATGAAAAGCTGCTGAAATGAGGTTTTTATACTAATTTTTGTTCTGTAATTTAAATGAAGTTGTACAATACAGCAGAAAAAGAATAAGTTTTGTTGTTAGTGTAGGTGAGTATCAAAAACAAGACATTAGCCACAGCTGCCCTTCACATTTTGCTGGGCAGACCATGGCTTCTTGAATGTAAAGAACATTAGAAGTAGTTACAGTCATGTCTGCAGGGCATTTAACATGCTAGATCAAGGCTCTCTGTTAATACACTACTCCATTGCTAGATGAACACATATAATAGTAGAGGCAGAAAACTTCTGTAGAGATTTCCAATGGATACAGGTCCTCCTAGATTGTTTTGAAACTTAAAATGACTACTTATTATCAAGAAAATATTCCTTGTCTTCTACTTCTTCAGAGTTTTAAATAATTATTTTTTACAATGTGTTAGTAGATTCAACATCTATGTTTATATTCTCTCCACATCCTCTATGTTGATAATAGATTTAATGCTGGCATGTTTGTTGCTTTTTTCTCTTCCTAACCACAGATTTCTCTTTGAAACTCATCATGGAGACACTTCTCAATTTGAAAGCAGAAGTCATATTTGAACACTTATTAAATATTTTAAACAGAAGGCTATCTGTGTATATAAAATATAATATTTTCAGAAATATATATTCTCATTAATTTAATATTATACTGACAATTTCCCAATGCCATTTATGCAAAATATAGCCTATTATGAAAGACATGTTACTTCCTAATTCCTTACCATTGTGCACATGGAATACCCTCTGATTTTAACTTTGTATACAGTATATAATACATATTTTTGTTTATAGTTTTGAACACTTTTTCCTAAAGTAATATTCTTGAAAGTATACTTGTTAAGAGGCTCTGAGCATAGTTAAAAATTTTGATATGATGCCCGAATGTTCATCCAGAAATTTCCTGCCAAAATATTAATTATTCTTTTGTGTAAAAACTGGAATTTGCAGGAAGAAGTACAAAAGCTGAATTATTGGCACCTAAATGTGTAAAAGGTACACACAGAAAAATCAGTAAAGATCTGCAGAAGTTGTTTCCTTCAGTGCTTCAGTTTGTCATCCAAGTACTGATTCCAAATTCATATACATACATACATGGATACAAACATACAGACACACATACATGCATGCCAAATACAGAAAAAGAGCCACAAAAAAATTGACAATAAACTGTCTAGACTTTACTTAGGACTGGTAATAGACTGTGACCGTACCAATGAATAGCACCATAATGCGTAACACATCAAGTGGAGGACTCCGACAAGTACTACCTGGGTAGAGGAGGAAAACTTAGATTTAAGCTTCTTTTGTCCTCCCTAAGAAAACATAAAAGCAAACCTGAAAGGATTGAACATGCCAGTCAATTCAACATAATCTCAGAAGAAAATTCTGACTCTGCAAAGAACACAAAAATGACCAGAAACAATTAAAATCATAATTTCTGTGACAAATAAAAAATGTTCAGCAAGGAAAAAAGCAGCATATCATTAATAGTAAACATAAAGATCAATGTTTAATTCTTAAAAAGTTTGGCATATTTCACTTAAATTTATTTGTTATTATTTTAATGCCACTGTTAAATATATATTTTTAAATTTCTTTGACGATTTTATATGCTTTTTTATTCTTTGACATGATTAAATTTAAATGATTTTATAAGTATTGATTCATTTAGAGTCCATTAAACAGTAATCTATAAATACTAGGAAACATCTCTTTGTGTTTAACATTTTTTATCTGCACTGGCTAACATACAAGAACATGTTGAAATTAAATACTAGACTTACTAGTATTTAATATTCTTGACAAATTTTAATTCAGGGTGAAGCATGTTCAATAATTTATCATTTATCTTCATGTATTGTTATAATCAACTCAAATTGCAAAGAGTCTCTTCTTTATCCTTTGTTTATAATTCCTTGGGAATTTTTATTACATTTTATTTATATTTAATCTATTGTTTATCATCTATAGGAAAGATTTGGGTTTTTTCCCATTTATTTTGGTATTCTGGGAATCTGCATTACTAAATAGTCAAATATCTCCTTGTCTAGAGTGTTTCGTACACCATAATTCATTTGTTAAGATTATTCAAAATATTGTATCCATTCTTATTAGCCATTTTGATCTATAAATTTTTTCATTTACAAATTTTCATGTTGTGTTATTAGGGTCTTAGAAGTAGAAATGAGTTGAAAAGTATTCCTTCTTTGTACTAAAAGAAGCAAAGCAAACTATATTTTTATTAAAATATTAGGATAAATTTGCAAATGAAATCATTCAGAAATACAAGTTTATGGAGTATAATTATTATGGCTGTAAAACATTTAACCATTAGAGAAAAGTTTAAATTTTTATATACTTTTTAATCTTGCCTTTTATGTTGTCTGTCAGGCAATTTGTTATTTTTACATTGTTTCAAAATTTATTAACATAGGATTTTTCCTACATATTTTTCACCTTTTGTTTTATGTTTGCTTTCTTTTAACCTGTGTATAAAGATGAAAGCAATATCTGTTGCATGAAACAATATTCTTGAATTTAAATTTTCTATAGCTTTGTAAAATCATGGTTTAAAAAATTAACATTTAAAAACTGTGCATGTCTTAAAGTTCACACATATCTAAATTTATATTATTTTGGAAACTATGAAAGTTAAACATACATTGTCTTCAAGTGAAGTTGAAGAAAGTATCTCTTTACACTTATATACGTAGGAAAATATCACAAATAAGGGGCAATTTGCAAGAATTGTTTGATATGATTCTTTGAATAATATGGCACTATGTTGATTTACATTCATTAATTATTTGGCAGCTTATTCAAAGTTGTTTAAAAATATTCTCTTTAGGTTGGGCAGTGGAACACAACTATAATCCTGGCACTCGTGAAGCAGAGGCAGAGACAGAAGTAGTGTTGTGAGTTGGAGCCCAACCTCGGCTACAAAGTGAGCTCAAAGGCAGCCTGAACTGTACAGTGAAACTCTGACAAATACAAACCGAAAGTAATAATGTATTTCTTTGACTTGAGTATTTATTTTGTTAAACTTTCATTTTAATATGTATTGTCTCCTCTCACACATTTAGTATATTTTCTTTGACATCCAAAACCAGTGATGTGTTACATTGGATAAAGATAGATATTTATTCTATATTACTTGTTTATAAAGTAAGAAATTTGTCATTGAGTTTTTCACACTAGCACCATTACTGAGCTAGAACTTAAATACATGAAATTGTTCATTGATGGAAAAAAAATACTACAATTGGATATTTGAAATAGTCTGAAGCCTGATCATCTGTATTTCTCACAATTAAATGTCCCTATTTTTTTGTCATTTGATTTACTTATCACTTTTATTAAACTTATTCAAGTAGGCTTTTCTATTTGTAAAACCATATGGAGCACTCAAAAAATAGAATCAAACATTTTACAGGTAAAATTTAGGGTATGCAATTAAGATATTCTATTTCAGATTTTAAATATATTGAGCATAAAATCACCTAGGGCCTCTATAAATAAATTTCAAAGATATAGAAAACTATCAGAATAGCTAACATTTTTGCACAGTGAGAGGACTATATGTCAGTTGATTGGAAAAGAAACACCACAAACAGATTTACAATAGACTATAAAACAGAATTTGAAGCATTCAAGGATTATTTATGAAATTAAGGCATATACAAGAAAAATTAAATATAAACAAAGCCTTCATTATTTTATCACTATTACTAAAATATATAATGAGAGCAAATAATTCAATCTCACTGAACAGAGTTCCTAGTTTATGTTAGACTAAAAGAGAGACAAAATTAAATATAATCTGCTAAAGAGTCAAGTGAATGGGCCGGGGATTTAGCTCAGTGGCTTAAGTGCCTGCCTGGCAAGCGTGAGGTCATGAGTTCGATCCCCGGTACCAAAAAAAAAAAAAAAGTCAAGTGAATGTAAAATTACAACTACCATTTGTGTTAGCTATCACTTAGGGTTGATTTTAATAACACATAAAAAGAAATGTGTTTTATATCAAAGCTAATAGGCTTTCTAATTAAGGAGATATAAATATAAAATATATGTATGTAGAAAAAGCAACTTTATTAATCTTTACCTTAATTCATTGAACTTATTAAGCACCAATAACTAGAAGGCACTTTTACAGTCACTTGGATTATGTTAATGAACATAGCATAGATACCTCTCAGTGGACTGGAGTTGGCCAGTGCAAATTGATATAAGAATTGTACTAGAGCCAAGAAAAAGGATTTACTGGTGATAAATTCCATCGGCCTTCATTACCCTTGACTAATCACTTAAAGATGAACAGTTTTATTTGCATATATTAATTGTACATATGAATAAGTTTCAGTATGATATTCCCATACATGCATTTAGTATATATTGATCATATGTTTAATCACCTGTTTGCATGCATTCACATCCTACCATACCTTACATTCACATCCTACTGTACATCCTATCACATAAAATCATGTCATTTGCTGCAAAAAGTATGGGACAGAAGGACATCATGTAATAAAATAAAGCACACACAGGAAAACTCATATCAAGCGTTCTCCCTTCTATCCAAGTGTAACTGCCTGGACCAATGTCTTGAAGTGTTTCCCCTGTATTTTCTTGTACCAATATAATAATTTCCGGCCTTACAGTAAGGTTTTGGTCCATTTCATTGAATGTTTGTTCAGGATGACAGAGATAGTTGTACTTTTAGTATTCCACATGTGAATATCTACTTTCTCACCTCAAATGCTTTTTCTTCCATATGATAATTTCTTTCTTTGCATTTTAAGGACATGACAATATATGTTGTCAAGATAATATTTTCTAGTCATCAGTAATGCGGATTATATAAATCTCCTTTACACAATTTTCCGTGACTTATTGAACATTAAGAAAGTTTTATGCTGTTAGTTCACTGAATAGTTTTCTTATGTTTTTTATCTTTGTCTCTTCACTTGAGAAATATTCCAGTGATGTCAATGATTAATCTCTTGAAGTATTAAATATATTGAATGGTAATTTTATAGTTTATTGCAGAAATGTGTCATTTCAAAAATGGCTACCTTCAAGTTTGATATTCTCTCTTCCACTTTCCATTGTTTGGGTTTTAGTGGAATTATTTGGAATTATTTAGTGGAATTATTTAAATCTTCATTTCCGAGACTTCTGTTAGGATCTTTTACAAAATCCCTCTATGCTGCATTTCTCATTCAGAATCAGCAATTTATTCATAATTATTTCAGTGTATATATACATTATTGTAACCTCATATAATTTTGTAAAAAAGTATTCTCTTGAAATGTTACCTAATTTATCCATTTTGATTACTATAGAGTGTGTTACTGAAGAGTTATGACTTTTTTAGGAAGTGTCTTATTACATGGTTTTTTTGTGTGTTTTGCTTCTATGCTGATATTTGTACATACAATGGATCAGATATTTCCACCACTTTTAAGTGATATCCTTCTTATTATGCAGCTTTTCCTGATGACTTTATTGTGATACGCACTTATTATGCAATGCTGGCATAGTCTTTCCATTGCTTTTATGGTTGTGACTAGTGGGTTTGGCTCAGTATATTGTGTCAGAGTTAGAGACCCAACCTCTGTCTCTGTGGGCCATAATGGGGACACTAACTGTTCACATAGGGCATGTATATACAGAAGAGGGTTCAGAGTGTATAGTGCATATAATGGTGAGGGGCCTGATGAACTTGTCCTCCTCCAGACAGTTGTGTGGACACAGCTGCTTACAGAAGGTGGCACTGGCAGGAACCACAGCACACCTGCTATGCTCACACTGCAGTGCATGGCTAGACAAGGTACAGAGACCATTAGCTGTGGGAGTCTTGTATTTTTGTAGAAGCAAGAAAGTTTCTGTGACCAGGATGAGTCTGTATGCAACTAATCAGGTCCCTGTTGTCAGAGGGCAAGCTCCTTGATATCCCCATTTATGGTGGTGATGCCTTCTGTCACTTTCCATATTGTAACCTCTTCCTTAAACTTCAAGCATTGCAGTGAGTTTGAGTCCAATCTCTCCCCTGAGCTAGGTTTGATGGGTGAGCAGCTACCCACTGAGCTGGTGCATGAGATTTTGTGAGATCCCACAGATGGGACTATGTGGGGATCTCTCACTCCTGGAGTGCTCTAAATTAGAACTTTAAAAATTATTACATAATCTGTATCAATAAAATAATAACAAGAGAAAGAGATTTTAAAGATCACACCAGAACTTACAAGACTTACAACTAACACTTAGCGAGTTGCTGTAACTGCCTAGGACCAGAAAAACACAAATAATGCCTGGCTTAAAGTCTTTGTTGAGCTCATCTTTTAGGTTAAGATATGCTGTGCTACACCTACTGAATTTTACTATCACTGCCAAATTTGAGTAATTTTGAAACAATTTTCTAAGTTCAATAACAGACCAGTATTTCATGTTCAAACATTAAGAATGTAATGTTAAGTAAACTTCTACTAATGCTTAATTAGAACTTTAGAAAGTTATTTTAAAAATCACAATTATAGTCAATAACTCAATATCACAAAAAGGTCAACTAGGCAAAATTCAACAAAACTACAAGTTGAACAAAAGTTTTCAAAACATGTACTTAATCGATATCTATAGTGTTCTGAAACAAAAGTTTATGCCTTCTTCTCAGTAGTACATGAAACTTTCTCCAAAATAGACTACATACTAGCCAGTCAAACAATCTCATATAAATATAATATAATTGAAATTATACTATGCATATTATCAGATCATCATCCAATAAAACTAGAAATTGGGTGTCCAAAGAAAATAAAGAAATTATGCATGGAAACAAAAATAATAAACACATATAAAATGGGTTAAAGAAGAAATAACATGATTTCTAAAACTGAACAATAATGCTAGTACAATATATCAGATTTTATGGAACGTAATGAAAGCAGTCTTAGGAAGGAAGGATATTGCCGGAAAGTCTGCATCACAAAAACAGAGTGAGCCCAAATGAATAACCTAATGCGCTTCAAGGACAAAATAAATAAATAAATAAATAAATAAATAAATAGCTATTGCAGCCCAAAGTTAGTACAATAAAAGAAATTATAAGGATCAGAGCAAAAATCAATGAACTTTAACTTCCTAAAACAATACGAAGAATTAAATTGAAGAATGGCTTCTCTGAAAGCATAAACAAAATAGACAAATCTTTGGGTAATCTAAATGAGAAAGAGAGACAGAAATAAAGAGAGAGAGAACCCAATTTGATGCAGTTAGAGTAATATGAAATCATAGTGATGCTGCTGCTAAAATAAAAAAAGACAATTAACAACTATTTTGTAAACATGTATGGAATTATGCTGAAGAATTCAGAGAAAATGAATAGGTTTCTAAATGCATATTAATTACTAAAGCTGAATCATAAAGATTTCAGAATCTTGAATAATATGATAGCAGAAAATGAAATTCAAGCATGTTGTAGTCAAGGTTTACAAGGGAATGGATTTCATACAGGACACATAATTTATAGGATTATTTTATAATAATCACTAAAAAGCCAAATGCAGAAGAGTACGGGAGATCTTTTCACAAACAAGAGACCCAAAGAATTCCGTTCAAGGCTTGGATTCCTTAGCAATGTCTTCCGCAAGTCCAGCTCGAGGTTTAGAGCACAAAGTCTCATGAGAGTCTCTATCAGGGATCTGTACTAGCAAAGCCCAAAGGTCCATGGTGGAAACTAGGAAGTCTGGGAAAGCAGGACGAAGTATCTGTTCCAGCGGGCCTAGGAATTTGCACTGGAACCAGGTAAGCAATGCTCAGGGCAAGGACAGAGCACCCTTGAAAAGAACCACAATCATCCTCAGTGATAGTGAGGACAGGAGCACCTCTGACTAGACCAGCCAAGTTCATGTCAGGAAAACCATTGTGACAAGCTTCTCCAGGAGAATCAACAGCACGTCACCTTCCCTCCAGCTCTCCTTTTATGACGTTGACAGCAATCCTCAGGTGGGCCTTCCCACCTGGGAACCATGCTAATTTATTTCAGCAGAGTGTTGCAATTTGACTATTAGTCAATCCATCACAAAATAACCATAAAATCCTACCAAAAATAATCACATCCAGATTGATTTCCTGCTAAATTATACAAAAACTTCCATGAAGATCGAACACCAAACTCCTTATAATCTTTAATGAAATTGAAACTCATTTTTGAAAGATTTTATTACCCTGACTCCATAAGCAGAAAAAGATATAACTAAAAAAGAACTACAGACCAGTCCTTTTAATGAATATAGATGCAAAAATCCTCAACAAGATACAGGTAAACAGAATGCAATAAATCATTAAAAATACCATATAGTATGACCAAGTATGCTTCAACCTAGGGGTGGAAGAATGGTACAACACATGCAAATGAATAAATGTAATTCATCACATAGAGAGAGGCCAGCACAAAATCCCATGATCATCTCAATAGATGCACACAAAGACTTTCATGAGTCCTACATCTTTTCAGAACAAAAACACTAAACAACATAGGTACAGAGGGCCCTTACAAAATTATAGGAAGATAACCACAGGCTTGCAATAACAAAGAAAGTTCTCTCTGGCTTTTTGTTTCATTTTGCTTTGTTTTTAAATTTTTCTTTGTTTTATTTTTTATTATTTGGGGCTTGTGTGTCTGTGTGTGTGTCTGTGTACATTACTTTTTGATATTTTGGTTTTTTTTCTTTTTTACCTAATTCTATAAACCTCCTTCCATTCTCTAATATGGTCCTTAATACCACTTCTCTGCTCTCCTCATACCAGAGATTTTAATGCTTCAAAGTTTTCCTTTTGCATCCTCTTATTCCCAAACCCTAAATCATAAACAGCATAATGATTGAGCTTTATTAATCTTCTGATGGTTAAATCTGTAACATTACCATTGAATTTTTTTCTACCGTTAATAGAGTTATGCCTGCTGCATTGAGTACATATTAGCTGTAAATGAATACTTGGATCATCTTAATGTTTACATCATAATTGACAGCTTGTTTTCTAGGACTGAGGTACATAACTGACTCTTACTCTGATCTGATTTGTCTCAGACAATACTACTGTGGCTAATTTACTTGATATTCATAAGATCATAAATTGTAAGTATTTCTCCATAAACCAACATACAGATTGCCATTGTAAGGTTAGCAACAATATATTTCAAGAGAACTTGGTTACCGGATAACTATATTTTATCCTCTTTTACCAAAATAATCAAGGAGATCAAATCTTGGAATTGCTGTGAAGACTTATAGTTAGCTACATTCAAATTATACCACTGAGAAGCAATTAAAGAGATCTCTATAATAGGAACAAAGACATTAGACTATAAATATCCTTGCAGAAAAAGAATAAAGAAAACCCAGCACAAAACAGAACAAACAAAAACAATACAAACATGGGAAAAAAGGCAACAGATGTTGGGTAGGGGTGGGCTACAAGAAAAAAGAACAGTTCTGTATTGTTGGTGGAAATGTAAATTTCTAAGCCATTATGAAAATCAATGTGGATATTTCTTTAATAACTGCAACTAGAGATTGTATTGAATCTAGCTATTTTTTTAGATATATTTTTGAATGAATGATATATATATCATATTACAGTAAAATATGCATATCAATGTTTATAGTGGCACAATTCATAATCAGTAAGCCTTAAAAACATCCTATAAGTTCACAGAAGAAGAATAAAGAAAATGTAGTGTTTACCTACAGTGGAATACTACTGTCATGAAAAATATTAGTTTGAGTCATTTGTAGGAAAATCAATGCAGCCTGAGACCATAATATTTTTTTAGGCTCACTAAATTTATTTTAAAAATCATAAAATGTTTCATACAAAAGAGCATTACATCCTGAACACTGCTCTGAACTGATGCCAGGGACATGAGGACTATTGTTACTTTTGCCCCCCCCCACAAATGTTTACAGTGACCACATAAAGCAAGATGCTCACAACAATTACATGGGGGGTAATTGTTTTAAACCACCAGCAATGAACCAAAAATAAAATCCACTCACTCTGCTGTTGTTTTAAAATTTCAATGTGAGTTTTTGCATGGTCTCCCCGCTAATCCTGTTTGTAAGGAACTAAGGCATTTACATCTTGGTGAACAGCAAAGATTCCACCACACCTCAAATGCAGAACACCTATGAAGCAGAGGAATGTTGGCTTTTTAAACAGAAGCAGATAAAAAAAAAAGATGCAGGACTCCTTCAGTTCTTCACTAGTCTCAGACGCACTTTCCAGAGTACTGCTTC
Source organism: Dolichotis patagonum (assembly GCA_004027295.1). Classification (NCBI taxonomy): domain Eukaryota; kingdom Metazoa; phylum Chordata; class Mammalia; order Rodentia; family Caviidae; genus Dolichotis; species Dolichotis patagonum. Next base: position 13,994 of record PVJX010013955.1, read on the forward strand.
ATATTATAAAAAGGAAAAACCAATCTTGCATTAGGGTCCTTCAGCATCTGCGTACTGCTTCACACTGTTCTGCGGCAAATACTGTGCGTTCTGAATCTGGTCCTGTGTTCCTGTAATGGTGATGATCTGATCTTCGGATCCTTCTAAAGGCTCATCAATTTGACAGAAGCTCCGGATTCATGGTGATTTGTTTAATCCACTGACCACTTTTGCCAATAATAGATCCAGTCAAGTCTTTGGGAGTAGTTACTTGTGTAGTAATAATAGGCTCACGAAGATCACTGTGTGAGCCACACACCCATGAATAGGAATAGTCCTTCCAGACCATCCTGGGGTTTGTGTGCCGTCTGCCATTCTGATGGGCTTCATGTATCTATTGCAGAGTCCCAAGTTCCATCAGCACTGAAGCCAACTGTGCTGTCATAATGGTCCCCAGGTCCTCCTCTTCAATCACTGGCCACTAGAGCTCCTCATCTAGGTGGTGGTGGTGGTGGTGGAAGAGGAAGATTCTGAGCTCTGCTGCCACCCTGGCCACCTTGACTGGTTGAAGGGGTGATGGTCCCTGAGGAGGGCTCATGTCATCATAATCTCTTCTAGAGGGAGGCATGGGATGCCCACCCCGACCAGGAGGCTTTCTGCCAAACCACCTCTTCCCCACATGGGAAACCCTACAGGCCATCCACTGCGGTCACTGGACATCATGGTAAGTCCACCATAATCATAAGTGTCATCATAAAAATTGGGATCACAAGGTTGTACACATCTGTCGATGGGAAACACAGGTAGAAGGACAAGGATGATCTTTATGCACTCTACAACCCTATCAAGCTTTGCTCCAGTAAGAATGCCTCTGTCAGTGGGATGAGGACAGCATTTTTGGAAAAGCTTGATTGTTGTCTGAGTGTTCTCTCGGAGTTCTCTGATTTTAGCACCTTTGAGTGCAGTAATTCCTCCTGCCAGACTTCAGTGAATTAACAGTCTCAACTCGCAGTCAAAGTCACTAACTTTATAGGGTTGGTAATTTAAGCATTCCACAGCATTAGGTTCGAGCAGGAGCTGGCTGGTTGCAGTGGGTGATGGAAACTGCAGGCCTCTTTCAAGGCAGGGATGACTTTCTTCAGACTTTCTCCAATTGTTTCAGCGTCAGCACTGATACTGCGCTTGGAGCCACTGCTGTCTGGGACTGAAACAATGGCACTGCAGTCTGTACGGAGAGCCTTAACATTCTTTCCTCTTTTCCAATCACTGCCTCAGCCTTCTTGCTCTGAAGCAGAAATCATAATTCAACCATCTCCTCGTTGTTCCTAGATCTTTTAAATGCTTGCTTGTCTTCCATATTTTCTGCAAGATGTTTACCAGATTCACCACTGGTTTCAGGGCTGGGGAAGGTTTCGTCTGGCTCCTCAGTTTCCATTTTCCTGTATGAGATGGACAAACCAATCTATGCTCTGCAGACAGGTGGGATCAGGTGAGATCAGGTAGGATGTCGAGATCGGTGCAGCTGAGAAGCGGGAGATCTGAGGCCATAAGATTAAGTGACATAAATCAGACACACAGTTTACATGCAGCATGGGTTCTGTTCAATGAGAAAACCAAAATATAATTAAAGAGCAAAATGAAAGTAGGATAAAGGAGGTTGAAACATGGGTTTTTCTCAAATGGAAAAAGGATCAAAAAATGGAAAAAGGGATGGAAAGAACAGGGAATAAAAAAAAAGAATTAAGATGTCTTATGCATGTGTACCAGCTTCACTCCTGAATGATATTATATGTAAACCAATGCAAATTAATTATTTTAAAATGTAGAAGGTCTAATTGCAACAACTTCCAAATAAAACATTTGAGTAAATTTGAGCAATTTAATTACTTAAGTAGCATCATAAAACAAAAAGAAATAGTACGATTTAGGTAAATGAAAGCTTCTCTGAGCCTGCATGCTGTAGGTGGTGAGGGGGACAGTTAAATATGAATTTTATACATATCAAAAGTAGAAAAGTGTGGGCCACGGTTCTAGTTTCACGGCACAGCGCCTGTCTGGCAAGCGTGAAATCTTGAATTCAATTCCCGGTTTAAAAAAAATAGCAAAAAGTTCCAGGCTGATAACTTAGCAAGTACTCAAACTCACAGCAAATGAAACAGACAAAATATTTTATTATACTTCCCCAGTGTTTTATATGTGTTTATGAAAGGACCAGAAATCTATCACTTTTAATTGAGATATGTGCTTGAAATCTTTAGTTTCATTATCCTACACATGATGAAAATTAGATAATAAAGGAAAAAACCCAGTATATTATTGACTCTTATATTGAATAATAAGTTACTAAAATATAGGTTTCAGTGTGTCATATCATCAAAATATTAGAATCCCGTGTCATCAAAATGGACTTTTATTTCATCAATAAAGAAACATTTTACAAAATTAGCTATTTTCAGATAGTCATCATTTTACATGTTGAGTCTTTGAACAATTTATTGATAGCTAGATTTAAAATGTCAAATATATCACCTAAAATTCCCTGTCAAAAGTAAACATAATCATAATTCACAGCTGGTTTAAGTCTAGATCAGTCTTGATGAGGCTTAAAACTAAAAGTCCATCATGTTTGAGGGACTCTAACAGTTGGACATAAAAGAATAAACGCTGTGGAAAAGGTTCATGGAACTATATCTCACATTGACTGTCAAGTTCTTTATAGATGATTTTAGATTTAAAACTTCTCTCATCTTGAAATTGTTCAATTCATCTGAATGGTAACTGTACTATTATTTCACAAGTTAGATTTAACTTTCAATTATTTTCTGTTTACTGTATATTGTTCACTATTCCATTTCTTCACATTATCTAGTGAAGTGAGTGATTCACATTTGGAGAAGTTATATATTTATTGTATTTTACTATATAAAATATAATACAAAATTTCAAAATATCATAATAGAAAGAAAAATAGACAATCTAAAACTTAAAAAAAAACTTTTGAAGAAGGAGAAACATGATTTCTTTCATATAAATTTCACACTTTCTGGAAAGTGTTGTGATAAAATGCTTACTCCAAGCACTCAGCCTGTTCTTGTTAATCCTTGGTATTGTTACTACAAGTAGATTCTTTAAAACTATTTGCTCTTTTATAAGAATTTCAAATGAATGTACATATAACAGCTTGTTCCTTCCTGATGATTTTGTCTACTAAAGCTTAACAGTTATATAATTATTTTACTCTGAAATAATTTTAAGCTTCTATTAAAGCTATAAAAATGTCACCATTTTTGCCTTGAATCATCTGAGCCCCTCTCTAATGGTGTCTTAATAATTGTAAATATGTGAGTATGAATTTCTCTCAAATGAGTGTATTTTCTCTGCATCCATAACATAAAAGTGTCCTCATAGTCTACTTTCAAATTATTTCCATCATTGCATGTTTATAGTCACTTTTCATTTCCACCCAAAGGAAATTGTAATTCTACTATTTTTCTTTTCCTTAAGCTTTGCCTTTCCAGATATTTTATATGAATGGTAAAAAATGTAGTTTTTTGGTAGGAAAATACTTTAATACATACTTCCAATACTATTTTGCTATTTAAGTTACAGCTGCTCTATTCAAAATTTTTTAGTCATATTACTAAATCACAACAAAAGGCATATTAATGAAAATATTTTTATATGAACATCCTATATATTTATCCCAGGTAGATACTCAGGAATATAGTTTGACATTTTCTAGGTGTTTATGCCTGGTAAATTTGCTTAATGGATATGGGTTTGAGTACTTTTTAATCCAATCATGAAAGAAAATCATAAACTGTGATTATTTTTCTTCCTCTATGTTGTACAGTAATAAACAATAAATTACTACATGCTAAAAATAAATAGGAAACTACTAAAATAATTTCAATATGATTTGCAAATTGATAGTTACAGCAGAGGAGAATAGTGTTTGTTACTTCCTTACTTTAAAATATTTCATATTCTACTTGCCTAAAAAGTGACAAAATTGAATGTTACATTGTATTTATGAGGCTGAGCTCTTTTAAAAATGTTCTCTTAAATTGTGGGAATATATTTCTAACTGTTTTAGAGTCAGTCTTCTATAAATCAAGAGCAGAAAGTAAATAGTAACCTACTCTGAAGGAAACTAGACCAAGTACCAGTAAACCTTGGGAAAAATTTATCTGGGTATTTTGGTTACAAAGATAAAATTTAAGGTAATACTGCCAGTTGGTATAATACTACATAGTAAAAGTGTATTCTTATTCACTAATGACTGTTCTACGTATTTATATTGTTTCCTGGTGGTTTGTATTTTTTCACATTAATCATCATATGTCAATTTGACCGTACTAAGAAATGTCTAACAAGACAAACCACACTTCTTGGTGTATCTACATGGGTCATCACCTTTTGGTCTATGTCTGGTCCTGGTCCCTTCTTCTCTGACACTGTTACCCTATCTTGCTTCCAAGCTGCTGTGAACTAAGCAGTATGCTCTGTCTTGCTCTTGATATTGTGTCTTGGACTCAGTGACCAGGGACTGAATCTGCTATAGCTATGAACCTTTTCTCTTTTAAGTTTTGGGTGTCAGATATTGTGTCCAAATGATAGGAAAGTGACTAAACATATTTAATTTCTACTTTAAATTCAGTTTAATTTGATATTTACAGAGAATTGTGTGTTAAAATTAGTTTTTCAACCGGAAACATCTAGATACTTCCAAAGCAATATCCTTTATATTGGGATACTGTCTTAGTTACTTTTTATTCATTACTGAGGCAAAATACCTGATATCCAAATTTAGGGAAGGAAAGGCTTATTTCATACAGTTTTTGGAGGTTTCAGTCCATACCCAGTTGGCAGGGTGGCATGGAGGAACAGCCATTAATGGCCCCTGCAAACAGCAAGGTGGAAAAGGTCAGGAGAGTGACACAACTCCTTCCCACCTTTACATCATATCCTGGCTCCACCCCTGGGCAGGTGAAACACTCACACCACCAATCCAAGTGCTAGACAATGAACCAATCACAAATGCTAGATTTGGTTCCATCCATAATTCCATGAGGCTTGGGGGCCTCTGACATAAACCATGACAGACACCAATGGCTTAAGTGTATTTTCACCAATACTTAAAATTATGCATTTAAAATTTGTTAGTCAGTTTACAGGGATTGTCCTCATTATTTTAGTCTGTATACTTTTCTTATAGTATTTTTCTTTTAGTGCTTATTAACAATTAAATTTGATCCTTGTACAGATGTATTATTCATATGCTTTTTCATCTATAAAAATGAGCAATTTTTATATTATTATAAGTTTGTAAAACATTCTTGATATTCTAGATGTTAATCATTTGCTATTTTTAAGCATGGAAGCTATCAGCTTTCAGGTTTTTGTATGTCATTTTGTTCTATGCTTTCTATTGTTAAACAGAACTTTTAATTTTTATATACTAAAACCTATATTTTGAGGATTTCTGTTGAATATATCTTATTTTTATCATTGTCATGAAAATTAATCTCTATTTTCTCCTATTAGTTTTATGTTTCACACCTGCCTTTACATGTGTAAATGGTATTGATGCAAGTTCATTGTTCTGCATAAGTGGCATTTATTTGGTAATTATGTTACTATGTTTTGATAAATGAAGATTTGAAATGATATTTACATTACACATAAGGAGTTATTGATTGTAAATACACTTATTGAATAAGTAAATAAACATAATTTCTACCTCTTGAATATAAAGAAATATTTGTTACTATCATTGTACAACATCTTATAGAATTAAACTGAGTTAATTTCTCTAAAATGTTATTTCATTTATTGTTACTTACAATTTAAATAGAAATATTTAAATATGACAAAAAGTTCTTTTTATATGGTATAAAAACAGATCACAAAATAACCTGTGTCATATGTCTGTTTCATTTGAATTTTATATTTAATTAGAAGTTATTAGGTTTTATATATTGGCCTTTTTGGTTCTAAGAACTCATCCAAGGTACCTAATTTAACTTATTCCCCTATTTCAATATGTTTAATTTGTCTGTGGCAATTAAACAGTTCTTTCTTGCTTTTGATAACTTTTATCAAAAGTTAGGGTCAAAGTGGTTCTGCTTTTTCATGTCCACCTTCGTAAAAGATCAGCTTACTGAGAGATTTGAGGTATACTAGTGCAGCGTTTTGTGGAATGTTTTATAAAAAGTATTTGCCTGTTCTTTGACTAAACTAGAGATACAGAGTTATAGAGGAAGATCACAAACATAAAGTGATATTTTCAATATATTATGTAAGGTGTACAAATCCATACATTATATACATTAACATGATATATGATTTGAAGGTTAAACTTGACTACCTGAATGAGGTAATGCATGCGACATTTCTCCATAATGACATTTTATTTATCTGTCTCAATTTTCACATTTTAATTTTTGGAAGAAGTAACTATGCATAGTTACTTCTACAGAGATAGGTTCCCCTTCAATAAGGGCCTAGGGGTTACACAAATTACTTGGAATTCTTCCTGGCATATTTTTGAATCACTATTAACTTGTGTGCACTTATGGTACACTAATACAATATACAATATTAATACAATATTACGTTATTTTGATGCTCCGGTTGTTTCAGCTTTGGTCATTTTGAGTTCTTTGCTTTGACTACTATTATTTTGAGCTATATCCTTCTGTGTGTATGTGTGTGTGTGTGTGTGTGTGTGTGTGTATAATCATTCCTCAACTATTAATCTTGTATATTCCTAAGCTAGTGATACAATGAAACATTTTCTCAAGAAACTTTGATTCATTTTTACAAACTTATTGCATGAAAGTCAAAATTTAGGTGTCTTGGTTGCTTTTTCTCATTGTTGAGACAAAATACCTGATACCCAAAGTGAAGCACAGAACGGTTTGCTTAGCTTACCGTTTTTTAGAGGTTTCAGTTCATACTCAGCTGGCACCAAGACAGGGTGTTGTGGTTGAGGGGCAACTGTTCACGGTGGCCACAAGCAACATTACATTTATGCAGTATAATTTATTAGCTTGCATAGTGAAAGACATCATGATTATTTCCAGTTTGGGGTGATTGTGAATGAAACTTCATAGCTTCCACATGGAGATTTTCCTTTCAACATGAGTTTTCAATCAAGTATCTTAAGAATGTGGTTGCTGAATTTTGTGTTAAAACTGTATTTACTTCTATAAGAAATGAAAAATGAAAGCCCCAAAATGCATCTTTCTGAAACAACTTTATATTTTGTATTCACATGAGCAATGATTGAGAATTTATATTTTTAATGGTAACTTTCATCTCTTCTGTTATACAAAAGTATTATCATGTTATTTCAATCTTTATTTCCATAATAATAGATAATAATGAATATTTTTTCATATGCTTGGCTGCCATATTTCTTCTTTGGTATGGTGCACATTCAAATATGTTGTCTTTTTTGTGTGTTATTTTTCATTTATTCATTTGTTTTTATATTGAGACAGGGTATCACTTATGCAGCTCAGGCTGGTTTTGGACTCATTATGTAACCTAGGATAGTACCGAACTCCTGCTGATCCTCTTGCCTTAGACAACTGAGTGCTGGGATTACAGACTTGCGTTACCTTGTCCAGCTGCCTTGATTTTAAATTAAACTTCGCTGTTTACTGACTTGTATACATTTTGATTTTAAGTCATATATTAGTTGTTTAAATTTCAAAAATTTTATCCCAACTAGCAACTTCCTCATATATTTAACAACGTATTTGGCAGAGCAAATATTTTAATATTAATAAATTCAGTGTTTTTTTTATTTTTCATAAATCTGGCTTTTGGAATTTTTTTCTAAAATATTAAATATAAAGTATGACCATTAATGCTGATCTGTAACTTGACTGGATTAAATTATCTAGAAAGTTGGTGGAGCACATTTCTGGTGTGTCTTGATGGATGATAAAGGCGTGACTTTGAATTCTATAATGGCCCCACCCTTCCTTTTTATCTCTCTTCCCTTGTTCTGCTTCCCAGCTGTCATGAACTAGGGAACCTTGCCTCACTGTGCCCTTCCATCATGGTGTTTCTGCTGCTTCAAAGATCAGTTGACCATATTTGTGTGGATCTATTTCTGAGCTTTCCTTTATGTCCCACTGATTTATTTACATATTCTTCCACCAGTACTATGCTGCCTTATTTGCTGTGACTTTATACTAAGTCTTGTAGTCAGCTACTGTTAATTCTCAAGTCTATTTTCATCTAGTAGGTTGGAGTAGTTTGATTTTTTATTTATTTACATAATTGTTATGTTATTTTCCTCATGAGTTAAGAAATATTCATTTATCTTGCTTTTGTCTAAAAATTAGAGTCAAACTTAAAAAACCAGTGCATTTTGTTTTTTTCTAAATTCCATTTATTTTTCAAATGGTTTATACTGTTGATTTAATTTATCCAATAAAGTTTTAGCTATTTCTATTAGGTAAATTTAAATAATTTATTTTTTTCAAGGAACTATCAATCTCATCTTCATTGTGAATTGACAGTTTTAGAATATCTTGTAGAATTCTCTACACTTTTTTAATGTCTATGAGCTTAACAGGGTTGGTTCTTATTCATTATGATATTAATGACTTCTCCTTTATCACTTTTTTCCTTTGCCAAGAGACAGTCAGGAAAATAACTTTTTCCATAGATACACTTTAATTTTCAATGGATAAGATTCTGTGTATGTTTCACAGTGGTTAATTTTTACCAAGGATCTATATTGACACTCAGTAGGGGGAACTAGTTGTGATTCTTGTAAAAACCTCTATTATTGTGTATAGACTTTCATACAATTTAGACAACCAAGGGTTTCTTGGTCTTTTGTAGTCCACACTCAGCCTACAATAATTTCTCCAAGATATACTTTAAATATTCCTGCTAGTTAATGATTCTAAGGCCTGTGCTTCAAAAAAGATCTGGTTGTTGTACCTCTTTTGATACATTTTTCTCTCCTAATTTTGCGGTGAATTTTTCCCCCGCAAATTTAGTTTTGTGATTGGTACAAGAAAATCATTGCTTTTCTATTTGCTTATTTATTCTTTGTTACAAGGAAAGAAATAACATCTTCCAAGATCTTTATAAATGAGAAATAAAACTAGGTATCAGTATTATGTTATTTTAATCTAAGACCTTTGTAGTATAATTTAATGAAGTGTTAAATGGTAAATTATTGATTGAATGTGTGAGAAGTCATTCTGCAGAACAAGACTTTGAAAATGTATGGAAGGAAAAAAAGCCCCCCAAAGGAAAAAAAAATAATACATTTATGTAATTTATTTTACAAAGCCTTAATCTCTGGCATAGTTTTCAGAATAGATATTTTAAATAATAGCAGCACGGAAATTGCTTCTCTTCAAAATACTTCTAAAAAACTAAGTTTCATTGAAAGGAGAAAAGATTCAAAGGGTTTTGAAAAAAAAGGAAAATAAACTATGATTGTTTACTGATAATGTAAGTATGTACATGAAAATTCAGAGTAATATTAAATTACTGTGAACAATACAGAACTTACTAAATTTACCAGAAAAAAATACATCAATTTAAGTCAGCAGTTTGCTGGCCCTCTAGCACTACACTGGAAAATAGTATAATCTTACAGTGAAATGTAAACTTATAAAAGTCTGAAAATTAATAATCAAAAATTAATAAATGTTTTGATGTTTTGCATGTATGACTTAGAGCTAAATTTTCCCAGAGTTACTCCTAGCAAAAGATGGGACAGTAAGGATCATATCAACAATTTTGGCTTGAGGAGTCTCCATTATCTTTGTGAGGATTTTCTCAAAACTTATGTAAATACAATTTTTTCTCTTTGTATGTCTAACTTAGTTTTCATTCTTTCACAAGTATCAGACTAACCTTAGTTTCTAAAGAGAAACCTATTCACTTTGACTACTGTTTCTTAATATGGTCAATGCCATATGTTCAGAGAACGATGCATTATTTCTCATAAATCTATTTCACTTTGATTAGGCCATCTGTGATTGCTACCTGGTGTCTTTAGAATTACCTTCCTTCTGTCCACAGATGCTGTGAAATGCAGACACTACCTTTCTGATTATTACATTGTTTAAAGGTTTAGCTCAATGGACACTGAAAAAAAGTAGTCTCGGGTTATAAAACCAGCCAAAGTAGTAGAAAAATAATGTGCAATTACAAGTTTTTTTAAGTATATGCTCCAGAAACTTATCAGAAGTCTGAAGTCAAGAAAAAGCCTACCTATAATGTAATCATGTTGCAGGGAACGTTGAGGTCATCTTAGTCACCCATGAAGAAAAAATTGGGTCAGTAACACTTGTGTACTGGGTACTTAAAATTCATTTACTGAGTGTACAAAAACAAGAGAAATGACATAAATTCTATAGTTTTGATAAATTTTATTTTTTTTCTGACCAGAAAACAAGATTTTTATATTTTACTGGATATATCTGGAAAACACAATATAGACAGTTCTTCCTGGAACAGTTTTGAGTTACTCAGATTCCCTGTATCCTGGCTTGTGATTGCTGAAAGAGGACAAACGAATTGCGTTACTTGTATCCACTTCAATCCAGGTACAAGAATCTTACATTTTAAATTGTTCTCATACTTTATCTGATTCAAGATTCATTCCTTATTGAAAATGGCATTTATTCTAATATTCCAAGTTTTTCTCATGTATAATTGGTTTCTCTCTGTAGTTTATGCCTTAAAATTTAGAGTTTTACCCTGAAAACAATGACCCCATAATTTTGCAGTTTTTCTCAACATCTTAACCTATTTATATTTGAAACGTTAGTCACACTTTCAAAATTGTCAAAACATTATACTCGGATGTGGGCTTTGAAATAAGGTCTATGCCTTCAAATAATTAGGTAGATCGACCATACAGTGGGACAATTTGATTAATGTTACATTGATCCGAATCTCTCTCCTTCCCTCCCTCCCTCCCTCTCTCTTTCCATGTGTATCTGTCTTTCTTTCTCTCTCTCTTTCTTATTCTTTTCTCTCTCTCCCATACACTGTCCTGTAATAGCTTTTAGAATTTTAGCGTTCATTACATTCATTATTAAAGACAGTAATAATATTGTCCCTAACTATTGAGAGGTAGATATAAACAATTAGTAAAATCAGTTTTTAATTATTGTCCAGTTAAATTTCAGACAAGAAATTTAGACTACCAGACATTTTCAAAATAAGATCACAAATTCTTATTCTTTCAAAATATAATTATTATGTACACATGTACTGGCATATTTTTGAAAAGTATTATTTTTCTAAGTGTTAAAATTGAACAAAAATGCCTACAGCTTTCAATACAGTTGACTTAAAAACTGAAAAAAGATGTTCCATGTTTATTTAAAATAATGTTTATGTTAAATATACGAGGATAAAGAAAATGAATTTTTTTAATGTTTGATTGTATCAAATAGTTTATAAACTTTGAAAAATTGAAACTTTCAATTTTCCAGTTTGAACAGCTACTGCTAGGTAAATTTATTATAAGAATAGTAAATCTTCAAAAAGGTTTTGAAGCCTTCTAATACAGATCCTATCAACAAACCATATGGCATTTTCTCATCTATTCTTTCATAGGGAAATAGCTCATCAATTATTTATCCTACCCACTGGTGATATTCCTTTATTAATATGCATAAGAAATATCCCTTTTAGTTTACAGAAATCAAGCTACATAGTGAGATAGACAAGTAAGGTTAGGCAATATTAATAATGTATTTTTACAGAGTTGTTTTTGTCTAAGTGCTTTATAAACTTGTTCTGTGGATGTAATTTTCTAAATTTTTGAAATTATATTGTGTAAGATAAAAGCATGCTACTTACTAAAATAATCTCTTTTTTCTCTAAATGACAGCCAATCTGCAGCATCAGGGTCCACTGAAAATAAAGTTATTATAAGCAAGAAGCTGTATATCTTTCTAACACAAATATGGTGACTCTTGGAAAGACCACATAGTTGTTAGTATACGAAAATTTAGAAAACTTCCTGTGGGAGTTTATTCTCATTTATTTGTCTTCAAATTTAAAATATGCATTAACTTTTACGAAAATAGATAGAATAATCACTTGTAAAACACAGGTCCTACAAGCAGCTTTGTAGCCAGTTGTGGTGGCTTCAGGGCTGTAATTCCAGCACTCAGGAGGCTGAGTTAGGAGAATCACTTGGAGTTTGAGGCTTGCCTGGGTTACATAGTAAGTGCGTGGTCAGCCTGAACTCAAAAATAAATATATAAATAAAACAAATAGCTTTGCTGAAGTAATGATTATAAAGACAATCTGAAAGTCAGCCTATCAGCTTTGTGTAAATAACAGTTCTTTTATCTACTTGGATTGCAGCATGTTACTTGTTTTAAATACCTAGTACAGTAGAGTCAAGCTATTTAAAACTTCATTCTGTGGCCTCTACTAAAAGAAATCATGTTTTAGAGACTAGAAGAGAATACTCTTCCATGTACTATCAGAACAATCTTGTCAGTAATTGTCTTCCTGGTTTCAAGTATAACTTGCTTATTTTGCTGAAGAGTACGATGCAGAAAATACTTAGTTCAATGTTTTCACCCCTTGTTGAGCTTGATGGTCAAATAATTCTAAATGTTTTAAGCCATGTTTTAAATAGCATTTTCAAGTGCTGTTTGCTTTCAAATGCAGCTAAGAGTGTTAAAATTTATGACATAGTGATGGAATTAGATGAAAGAAATAAATTATGAATGGAACAGGTTAGAAGTTTACTGTTGAGGTATTCAGTAAAACCAAATTGAACCAAGTGTTGCTAAATAGAGATACTCAATCACTGTGAGCTCCTTCACTACTTATTCCTAGCATATAAAAATGTTTGTAAATAAAGCCATTATACATTTCTCACTGTTGTGTTTTCCAGTCAGTGATTTTCCTGCCCAAGAAGTATGTTTGCATGTTTAATTTGAATTTGTATTGGTTTAATCAACAAAGGATCAGGAGCAGTTGAAAGCTTGCTTCTATGCCTGAACCTGGATGACCAAACCCTCCGTAGGTTTGGTCCTGAGTCTCAGAGGGTGATTTCTTTAGGATTCATGTGTCTCCTCTCTACTCTGAGGTTAATTCTCTAATACATTTTGGTTGCAATTACCTAGTTGGAGATGAACATGTCATACTTTGAAAAAATAAAATAAAAGTATAATTAGCAATATGTCAGAAACACAACATGCAAAATAAATGCTGCTATGGTCACTCTAATGTGACATACAGACTTAAACAATTGTATTTCTGATCTTATTCAACTACACATGCCATACTTCTTAGTGCTTTTTACTTTGCATTTCCTTTTGTCATTTATATACAAGCTGTAGTTTATCCTTAATTATATGCAAATAAATAATGTCTTTCAACATATTGTTGTATACATATAATCTAAGTTTCTGAAATTTTAATATACCAGATAAGTATAATCCTGGTATAATATACAAGAACATATAGCATTTATATGTTGCTAATTTTATTTATTTATTTATTTATTTATTTATTTATTTATTTAATTCTTTGTCCTTTTGAGACACAGTTTCAGTATGTATTTCAAGCTAGTTTTCCTTCATTTTGTAGCCCAGAGTGACCTCAAATTTTCAGTAATCCTCCTGCTTCTACCTGCCAAGTGCTGGGATTACAGGCATGTGCCACCATGCCCAGCCTAGCATTTGCATGGTTACATATTTTTCATTTTTTCTTTTAATGTCCAACATTTTGATTTCTTTTATTCCTGATATTTGTAATTTTTTTCAAAAAAAAAATATAGTGACCTGATTGATTTATGTCTTTAACATTTTGTGGTGTAAGAAATAGAAAGAGTACATAAGATACAAAAACTCAAAAGTACAATGAAAGGATAAGAGTGTACATAAAGGGAAAAAATAATATCTCGGGAAAAAGGAGGAAAAAGAAAAAGAAAGGGAAAAGAAAAAATATCTAAAATTATATGAACACACTTAGGATAGCTAAGATGATTGTGCTACAAATTCTTTAAGCTCTTGGAACAAAAAGTTAACATACATAGGATCAGAACAATTGTGCATATTATGGTATGGTGATCTGAGGAACTCTTGAAGATCATTATGTAAAATAACAACCCTAGTTATGCTCCTACTATCTTGTTTGGAAGGCTTATATTGTCAGTGTTTTGGGCTCTTTGCTCTTATTATTTATTTGTCTTTTTTGTTTTGAATTTTTCTTGGAATTTGTTTTGTTTTGTTTTAGTTTTCCCTCTAATACAGCAAGGATAAGTATAAATGTAGAGACTCATGCATAAATAGAACTTCTCCTAAGCAGTTTATGAGAATTGATTATATAATACATGATGAAATGAACATCTACTTTGAAGAAAAAGAGACACTATGGTATCCAGTGCTGATTCCCATGGCAGCATGCTATGAAATCCACCAATACTATTATTCTTTGTTCAGAGTGGTATTAGTCTGTTTTGTATTGTTTAATTTCAACATATATGAAGGTATAGACAGCTATTTTGAAGAGAATGAGAGACATTATGGCAGCCATTGTAGATTTCCCTATTGTCTGGTTTTGAGGGCCTAGAATGTCTTCATCATTCTATTCTGATCTGTTTAATACTATTTTGTTTTGTATGAATTCATTGTATGTGAAGATATGGACAACTACTTAGAAGAAATCAAGAGACAATATGATAGCCAGTAATGATCTCCTGTTGTCTTGCTTTGAAATCTGTGTTACTTACATTGTTTTCTTCTGATCTGCTTTGTTCTGTTTTGTTATGTTTAGTTTTACTCTTTAAAATAAAAAAAGAATATAAACTATAACTGCTTTCTCTACATTGTATATTAAGATTTACTAACATATTTTAAGTTTAATATTGCAAACCTTATTGCATAGTATATGTACTATGCCATGCATTTTCTTTTTAAATACACTGAATTCTCCTGAAGTTTTCTCCCCCAGTGCACTGACCACTATAACAATAAAAATACTTTGCCTTTTGTCTACTGGGTTGGATTGAATTTGGGTCAATCAAAATTAGAAGACTGAGAAAAGATATCAAAATTCTTCTTCCATAATATATTTTTTTTACTTGAATATCACAAGTTTGTGTGTTCCTCTAGCAAAAACTGTATCTCCAATCAGATCACTGCTAACTCATATACTTGCTGCACTCTGTTAACGTCTCTCTTTCTTTGGCTTTCAGCGATAACCCTGGTGTATTACACCATCTTTGCTAATGTTCCGAAACTTTATTAACTTTTAATAACCAAGTAACCAAGTAACTTAGTCACTTTTCAGAATGTTGCTCAGTTATGCAGACTGAAGGCCCATGGAAAGGCCCATGATCAAAGAACTGTTTACTAACCCTTCAGAAGGGACAGTGTTAAGATAATGAAGATACTCAGGACATGGAATAATTGATATTTTCAGCACAGTTTCAGTGTATAGTGACTGCACTCACACGAAACTTGATTAGATAAGCTTTAGAGTTGGTAAATTAAATGCCATTTGCCTAACAAAACATTAGTTGTTAACTTTTTTCCCATAGCCCAAACAGAAAAACTGAATGTACATATTTTCACACATGTACGATACATATACATCTGAGCTCTACCTGGATATTACATGTGTTCAATAATTTTGAGTATTATATTGCTGTTAATTAGGCAAAGACATGTAAGATGAGACAGACATTCTTGTTCTATTCTTAGCTTAATGTTAATATCAATGTAGGTTTAAATATAGAATATGTACTTTATTTCTAAATTCAACTTCTAATATGGTATCAAATTTAATCATACATAGATTTTCTATGCTAAATCTCTAAACATGTTTTGGATTTCACAGATTCAGAGTGTAAAATGAAAACAAGTTATATAGTGTTATACAGCAGATTTATCTAAGAAATAAGACTCAAAGAAAAAATTTTAACTTTGACATTGTTATGTAACCCATCTTATGTATAGGAAAATATTTCTTGTATTATATCTTATTACCTATTATTTCTTTAAATTATTTCACATTAAGTAATATTCTTTTTTCTCACATAGAATTTAAATTTATTTAGAAGAATTAAGAATCTTATTCATATTGTTGAATGTTAATGTATACTTTGCACTCATTACAGTTAATGATGGAAACACATATTAAGAACATTATTTTAAATAAGTCTGGAAAACACTCTAAGAATTGTTGCTAGAAAAAGGAAAATAATAGTTAATTATAATTGTATACCTTCTTCCAAAATAATTGATAGATACATTAATGATGTAAATGTGAAAATTAAAGTACAAATGAATTTTTGAAATATAATTGAAGAAAAGAACTGTATCACTTTTGCCTAACTTTAAAAATTAGAAGAAAAAGAAAAACAACTATTTTCTTAGTAGGCATTTACAATATTCATACATAAATAAAAATGACTCCATAAATTAAGAATTTAAAAAATTTATTACCTAAGAACCTATTTCTCAAACATCTTTTTTGTTTTATTTTGCTTTGTGGCTTGGGATTGAACCTAGCGGTTTGCATCCTCAGCTCCATCTGCAGCCTAGAAGTACTCATCACACATTCAGTAGTGTAAGATTTAACATACGCTAACTGTTGCTATCTTTCAAGTAAATCATTATTTTTCTAGCATTTTGTGTCAATACTTGATATGCAATTATGAAAAATATTAATAGCCTTAAAAGTCTTCATTTAAAATAAAGCAAAAAATGAGAGAAAAGGTAATTATTGAAGTTAAATGTAGAATTCAGTGTTCACAGAGCATATATACATTCAACAAAGTATTGGTAATATATTTCAAAAGTTTGCACTTACATTCATTCCAAGTTGTAAAAATAATTTTAGTAAAGAAAACACATTCTACAGACAGACATTAGTTGGCTTCCAGAGTCTTGCAACTATTTTTCAATGCAGTAAGCATTAATAATTCATTTTTTCGTCCCCTGCTTTACATAGTTTATGATGAAATTTTATATTGAAAGCAAAATTTGTTAGATTATAAATTTGATATGCCTAAAATTAAAGTTAAATAATATGAATCAATATCTTAGGAAAACCAACAGCTTCTCAGATTTCCCCATTTATGCAGTGGACAAATGCAATTTTCTGTTTCCCTCTATCCTAGGGAAAAGTCTCTTCAATCTCAGTTACCATACATAGTGCTCGCTATTCTTGAGTTTTGGTCTTCATTTTCTTGCTGGTTAGAAAAATTATTTAAAATTATATTGTCTTTTGAGAATGAAGGATCACTTCACTGTCTTGTGATGACAATTAACAGGAGGTTAGTATAGGATCATATTAGTTTTTCTTTTAAGAAAGTATGAAGAAATATATAAAATACATTTATGCAATGGACAAAAGGTGAAATTTCAAGCAAATAACCTTGAGTCACATATCAAGTGGTCTATGGATATTTTGGACACAAAAGAATAAATATGAAAATGTCAAACAAGTTAGTTACAACACTCCTGTGAACTTGAAGATAGTATGTTTCAAAAATATACACTGATTTTCTATTTTCTAAATCATATACAAGAGAAAATTTCTGTGAGTTGAGGTGGAGTAATTTATTAAGTTTAAAATGTAAGGTAATAGATATATTGCAATGTATCACAAATCATGTTAATCTCATCAGTCCCTGCAACATAGTAACTAGTAAATTTTCAGATAGTAGAAGCCTGTATTGCATTATATTAAGTGAAAAATACTAGCAAATAATTCATGCAAAAGCTACAACCAATTTCTCTCTAAATCATTAAAAATATTGTATCTGTGTTACTTATCCTTGATGTATTCCACAAATTTTATATCATGTGTAGAAACAATTGTTTAATATGAACTCTTAAAAGATGTATGTACATACTTTGAATTATGGGACTACAAACACGGGGATGAATGTATTACGGTAAGAAGATGTCTTTAACTCAGGAAGATATCTAGAATGAGAATAGCTGGATTAAATAGCATTTTCAGTTTCAGATTTTTGAAGAATCTGTGTGGGGATTTCCAAAAAGATTGTACAAGTTTACATTCCTGCCAACAATGTAGAAGGGTTTGTTTTTCCCTGGAGTTTTGCCCTTTTGTGTTATTATTTAATTTCCTGTTAATGGTCACTCTTTCTGGAGTGGTATGGAATTGTAGTGTTGTTTACTTTGTGTTGTAACCCAAAAATGAGACGACGTCCAAAAAGAAAAAGGAATAAGCACTTTATTTATTTATTTTTTAGCTGGCACCAGTGACACAGATGCGATGGAGTTTGCAGTCTGTGCAATTAGGTTACATTGGTAACGTAATTGTTTATAGAGGAAAAAACCACAAAGTATGAGTGGGGAGGGGTAAGGGTGTTCTCTTATTAGGTTTGTAGGACAAACCTTAACAGAGGCAGCTGGATTTACAGGAAATTATAATTGGTGATGAGCCGATAACAGGAAACTTTAAAAACTCGTGGTTAATTTACAGGTATCTTATAGAGTACAAAGGTTACAACTTTAAAGCCTGGCGGTGGGCCAATTCATGGAAATTTATAGAGTACAGAGGTCACAGCTGCACAGGATAGGGAGTCTGACCAGGCATCTGGAATTTTAGGAGGAACAAAGTTTGGAATCTAGGATAATAGCAACAGCCCAAACAGAACAGAATGACGACGCTCAGGTTAGAGTACAACACTAAGTACTTCTCTAATGGCCAGATATCTCAAATGCTTTTTCCTTTATTTATGGGCCATTGTACTTCTGAGAAGCATCTATCATTTCCATTTTCCATTGTTTTGATTTTTTTTTATAGATGAGTTTAATTTTATTGAGTTGTGTGTATTCTAGATATTACTCTTCTATCTGAAGAATAGCTGGCAAAATTGTGTTTCCCATTCTGAAGGTTGTCTTTTTATTGTTTTTTTCCTGTTGTTGTTGTTCTTTTCCTGTGCAGAAGGATACTAATTTAATATGATCCCACCTGCTTTGATATTATTTCTTGTTCAATTGGGGTTCTGCTCACAGCAGTTACATATAATTTTCACTTTCTTCTTCACAATCTCAATCTCAATTCAGATTGTTACCTAAGAGCACAGCAGCTACAGCTTCCAATTTCATCCTTCAGCTAGCAATCCTCACTCATTCTACTAGCTCTCCAATTGACCGGAAGTCGTTTTTAACATTCTTTATGCTTGTATTACATTTTCTAGTGCATTTTTAAATTTAATGTGTCAGATCAATATCTAATGTTGTTTGGGAACACTTCTTCAGATACATAATGCAATTTTTACCACTATAGTGATGAATACTGCACATACATACTTTAAATTTTTATTTTTTAATCAATTTTGAATTTGCATTAGTACATTTCTGCAGTACATAATCATTATATTCCTTGTAAAGATTTGTTACTTGTATAATACACATCTTAATTCTTTTTGCATAACTTACTCTCCCTTCCTCTTTCTCTGCCCTCCATTCTTGGCTTGCTTTTTATTTGCAAAAGATCTGTTTCCTTGTTTTCTATTATTTAGGTTTTATTTTTCTATACATATACATATACATATACATACACATATACATATAATATATGTATATTTTTGTTATCTCTTAGATAAATCATGGAATGTTTAAGCTCATGTGTCTGATTTATTTAAGTTAGTATTATGGTCTCAAAATGCATCCATTTTCCTACAAAAAACTCAATTTTTTCTTCCCTGCGCTACTGATAATAGATACATTTCCTTTATGTGTTCATTGATTGATGACCATACAGGCCACTGTTGGCTATCCACATGTAGAAGATTGTCTTAATACCCATGTATGTCTTCATATACCAATCTAAAGTGAAAACTGACCAATCATCTAAATGTTAAAACTGAAACACCTAGTCAGATTGAAGATAAAACAGGTAAATTTCTTGAAGACGTAGCTGTAGGTAAGCACTAAGTGCTTGTGTCTTCAAGAGCTTAAATATGCCATCTTACACATGATGACAAGTTCATGGGAAAGAAAATAACATTCATTGACTTCACAGCTCAATCATTTTTTCAATAAAATAATCCTTCTTGCAAATACTGTTGCATGAATGGAATTTATGAAAGCATTGGATGTTTTAAAATATGTTTTACGTTATTCAGTTTTGGACAAATATTTTAAACTTCCATTGAGAGGTAAATGGAAGAATTTTCAAGAATAAGTAGTACTTCAAGAGTACTTCAAGAGTAGATATTTCTTTTCTGATATATGTGTGTATTCCTGCCTACACACACAGACATCTCTTTCCATGTGAAAATTGTTGATTTATTGAATAACAAATGAAGTAATCTCATATTACTCTGATTTTCCATGACAGCTACAAAAAGGCTTCTAAATAAATTCACTATCCAGAGTCAGTGATATCAAGTGCTCAGAATCCATTCTTTAAATTAACTGAAACATTGGTGAATAAAGTCCAACAACATTCATGAAAATAACCTCAGTATTTGTTAGTGAATATTTCCATGCTCTAGCATTTTACTATAGTGCAAGTTGTCTTCTAATGGCATTAGTATGGCCGGTGTGTCTGTGCACCTTTGGGAAACCGTGAACTCATAGAGCAAAGAAGAATTAATCATGCTGCTGCTCAACTGATCAGCAAGATGCTTCAGATGTGGAATAAATTGTGAGCTGAAGATAAAATTTTACATTTGTCTACCTTACGCTGTATATTGGTAATATTTTAAAAACTTTTTTGGCACATCCTCAATAATCTATTAGTATACCAGAAAGTCCATTGTTCTCAATGGACTTCAGCATGTGGTATATTTTTGTCTTATTTCTGCTCAAAAATGGATCTCCTACCGTATATCATATTGCACAAATGTTTTTCTTAGCTCTAAAGAACAGAAAGTATTGAACCATGTAACCAAAAAGAAGAAATAGATAAGCAAAGACTACTGTGAAAAGGACAGTACAATAAGTAACAGATTTCTTTCACTTTTTGACTTTTTTTCCTTTAATGTATAGGTCAAATAAAAGAACACAGGAGAGCAGTCACTTTCTGTATGTTAACTTCTAAATACATCTTAACTGATTCAAACTTCTTTGCATGAATCCTATGAAATCTGGGAGCTCCAAGTGTTACATCACTAAAATGATTTATGTAACTGTAGAATTAAGATTGAATTAAAATGGTAGGAAATACTACATCTATAAGCTGCAGGCACAAAGAAGACTTTTTTTAAAGGGGGGACTATTTTTAATTTGGCCTTATGCTATTATACTCACTAATTACTTTGTAGGTTTAGTACACTGTGAACAATTGTACAAGAGAAAAATGATTGCTTGAAAGCCAGACAAAAAAAGAAAACAGCTCAGGTGTCCTATTGCGTTCTTTCCTGAGGAATTAGCTGCATCCTGTGTTTAATTTAAAGTCTTTGGAATCATCATTTTTCTAGAAGGCAACCTGGTTGATTTTCTCTGTCTCTTGAGTTAAATTTGATGTTTATGGAGCATGCATAGTTTTCACTGGTTTCTAGTTAAAATCATAAAACTTTACCCTTTTTTCTCTCCCAATAGTGTGAAATTTTCAGAGTGTATAATTTCCTTTGAGTCTCAGTTACGACGCAGTCAATGCTAGCAGTTTGTTCCTTTGGGCCATCGATTGCTGTTTCCAGATTATTAACTTTCACCACTAATTTGTTCAATTTAGATTTTAAACCTTTATGACCCCTTCACGTACTATCTGTCATTTTATCAATTTTCATTAGTAGGGCATGAGTGCAAAGTCATTAATGACAATTCTGTTGGTTCATTTGATTGCTGTGATACTACAAAACTCTAGGAAAGAATAATTCAATGTAGTGTTCATATTGCTATTTTGCCTGGTTTTTTTGATATAATTGTAACCATTTTAAAGTTTTCTTAGTCAAAGCCCATAAATCATATACCTTTCCTACGAATCAACCATCTTGCATATTGATGACTGAATATCTGGATCCAGTCTGTTTATATTTCACTTCGTTGTATAATACCGGGTTCATTTTGTTTCAAGTAAAGACAGTTATAATGAGATTTTTAAGGATTTGCTGAGTTGACAAAATTGGTTATTCAACTTTTAGTGACACATGTATTTAAACACACTGGTAGAAGAGGCATTATTTAGGACCAACACTACTGTATCAATAAAAGAAATTGAAATAAGAGTTTTTTGGTAATGAAATTTTGTAATAAGAAGTATGCTCTTTATCTGTAATAATTTATGCATTTATATGGTATTCAAACTATTTATGCAAATTTATTTGAATTCTCATTTTTGTGCACTTACTAGTATCTATACACCTGTGTCTTATTCATACTGTGAATAACTTGTGCCGCATGAATCAAACATGTGCGTCTAAGTGAAAAATTTAATTCAAGAAATCATGATTTTTACGTCTGTAGTAGGATTGCAGGCATTGATACTTTTGATGATCAGTTGAGTACAATTATTTTTATCTTAAGAAACCACACATTTCTGAAGACATTTATACCACATTCATGTATATAGGTGAAATGCTGTAAATTAAATATATGGACCTTTACTCTCTCATCTAAACCTTTTGAGCTTTTCAGTGTTTTAAAAAGTTGGTTCCCAGAACTCTTTGATACAGAGCTACATTTAAGTATATTTTCTCACTCTGAATTCGATATGTATACTGCTTTGGACTGTCTATGAGAATATTTTGCCTTATGCTTAATTAACATTACATTGCCCATTGCCTGGTGCTCATGTTTTGCTCTTCTATGGTGCTCAGACATTTTCTACCAGACATCAGAAAGTGAGTCTCATAAGTACTAGCCTGAAGAAGTCATTGACGGTTTACCAAAGCAAATCAAAGCAGTTCTCTTGGAAGCAGAAATTAACTTACCTGAACTTTTCAGGCACAACCACATTTTTATAAAGTAAAGCAATTAAAACACTAAGAAAAAAAGGACTTGAATTTATCTTTAAAAATTCTTTGCTATTGTGAAGAATAAGCATCATCTTTATGAAAGAAATTAATCAAAAACTACTTCTACTTTGTTGTATTTACTTTAATGTAATATTATCTTAAGAACATTAATCAGAAATAAGGGGTAATAAAGCTATTTACCTAAATGTTTATGCTTACATGAAATCTCATATAAAACTAGTTCCAAAACCTTTTCATGCACCAGCTCTATGCATGAGACATATCCATAAAATACTTGAATGCTAGTATTAAAAACTAGACTGACACCAAAATGTCTACCTCTCTGAATTGGGTTAAAAAGACTTCATAAACACAAAAGAAATTTAACATACTGTTGCATTTCACAACAGAAACGAATCAATTAATTTATATAAAATTCTAAGGCTCAAGGTTCTTTTAATATAAAGATACATATTAGTCAGCTTTCCTTTGCTGTGGCAAAGTGCCTGAGACAAATAAGTTTCAAAAGGAAAGTTTCCTTGTGGCTTAGAGTTTCAGAGGTTTCAGGCCAGAGCTAGTTGACTCTGTGGCTTTTAGATTAGAAACCTCACAGTGGAAGAGTGTGGCAGAGGAGAGCACCTCACCTCGTCGTGGTCAAGGAACAAAGAACCGCATGAAAAGAGCAGGAATGGATGGTGGAGGGACAAGAAATAGTCCCCAAAGTAACAGCCTTTTACTCACTCCTCTCAACTAGACCCCAACCCCTAATTTTCCATCAGTTCCCAAATAGTGCCATCAAGTTATAATCTCATCAATGGGTAATCACTCTTAAAGTTAGAGTCCTCATGGTCCAACCATTACCAAAAGCCAAACCTCTAGATATATGAGCCTTTTAGAAGATATTTTAGATCTAACCCCTAGTAAGAATTAAAGCTTAAATCCACAGACAAATTTTATCTTACACAAATTTTTAACAAATATTCACCTAGTAATACAACTAGAATGATATAATTTTTAAAAGAATAACAGAACAGATTCATATATACTTGGAAACCCATTCCAAAATAGTCTAATATTAAATTAAACTGAAGTGATTTGAATTAATTTTCCACCCACATAAATATGTCAGTACTCAAGGTATCACTAAATAGCACTTTTGGTCAGGAGCAAAAGACATTTTTATAACAGCATACAGTTGGTAATTGTTACAATGTGCACTAAAAGCTCTGCTCCTTCTCATCATCTTTTCAACCCTTTTGATGAAAGAAGATATTCAATAGTTAAAATCAAATTTCATAGCTTTAGAAAAGATAATAAATCAAATTCAAATGCAAACAATTTAGAGAGCTAATGAATAGTTTTAAAAGAAAGTAAGAATATTTAAACATCAATGAATCAATCATCTCCAACAAAGACATTCCATAGTATCTGATTTGTTGATTATAGCTGTGTGGAAAAAAAGCCAAATATGGTTTATAAATGACTTCAAAAAACATTACTAACAAATTTATTTAGAAATTAAATTTATAAGATAATTCCATTTCCTGTGACTGGCATTGTAATGAAAATACTTGGATATCTAACTGATGGAGAGAATATAAATATTTGCTTTCACTGCACCAGCCTCACTCAAAGCAGCTGACTTTTCTCCACCTCCTCATGA
This sequence comes from Dolichotis patagonum, assembly GCA_004027295.1. Lineage (NCBI taxonomy): Eukaryota > Metazoa > Chordata > Mammalia > Rodentia > Caviidae > Dolichotis > Dolichotis patagonum. Next base: position 38,548 of record PVJX010013955.1, read on the forward strand.
GTCAGATGGAGGAAATCACACTCCATCACCTTTCTTTAGAGCCTCAGACAAGTCCCCACACTCTTGTCAACAGAATTCCAACAAGACTGTGTGTACATCACACCTCGGTAACCTGTAGTTTTTGTTCAGGAATTTGTTAAGATATTGCATTTATTTTAGATTCTATAGATGAAAGCCACTTAATTTCTATTCTTTTCTTTCTTTTTTTTGCTTGTTTGTAAAACTATCCTTATCTTAGAGCTAAGAACATGTAGGAATTTTTCACTGAGTATTGAAAAGTTAGAGCTGTCCTTCTGTACTCAGTCCTGTTTTAACATTTTCCCTTCCGTTCCTTATTAACTGAGTTCCTGTTCCTCTCCACCTTGCTGGAAACTCAAGTCACTGTCCCTAAAAACTCTCCTTAGGGAAAAGTGCTCAATTGTCTTCTGCTGGTTTCAGAGATAGAAACTTCAATACAAGTCAGTGGAGATTAAAGCTAGAAGCAGAGTTCAGGATGATGAACTTAACCAGGACAAAATGCCAGCAACCTGCATGTAGTCCATTCTGTTTGGACAAAAAGGACACTTACTTCAGGCTTGAAGTTACAGAATGAACTAAAAATGAGGTCTCAAAAGAGAAGTGAGAGTGAGAAACATTAAAAGACTGGAACCTTGTCTGTGTTAATGAACAAGGTCAATATCTGAATAAAGTAAATGCCAGCAAATTCTGAAGTTCCCCAAACAGGAATTATGTAAATATACATTTGTCTGAGATCATTCAAAGCTTCATAGCTGTTTCACATTTGGAGAATAAGCAATAATTGGTGGGAATTATTTTTAATACCGAGAAAGTACCTTAATCTGTCAAAGAATTTCACAGCCAATCAAGGAAGTAGCTGTAATCTTATCCTCTCAAAATTTAAGAGGGCTGTGAAAAAAACAAAAAAAGCATTTAGAATGCAGAAGTAGTGAGAGAGATTCTGGGTTTTGATATAAACAACTTTTTGTCCAACAGTCTCTACTTCAGTGTCTAAAACAACACGATTGCTCAATATACTAGTTTACTAGGATTCATTGGTTGTGTAGTTGATCAAACTGGGTGGTTAATCAAAGCAAGAAATTACCCAAATGCAATGTGAAAATAAACCATTGCACACTGGGAGAACAGTTAACTTTTCACTTGAAAAAAATGTATTTCAAAATAGTGAAAGTTTATTCAATTGTGAGTTGTAAAAGTAAAAAATAACTTCTTGGGGGCCTAAATAGAAAGGTTGTAAGTGCAATTTACATATGAACTGTGTGCACACTTGCACATATGCATGTTCACCGAACAAAGCAATAGAAGAGTGAATTGAGACTGAATTCCAAAACCCAGGAATTACCAAGAAACAGGAAAATACACAACATGTATAAAAGACAATAGCTGAGAACCACAGAGCAAGTAAAAGTCCTTATACTTGCTATCCTGACATGGTTTTTGCTGTCACTTTTGTTTTGCTTTGTTGTAAGAGCACATAAAATCAGATTTACCATCTTAGGAAAATCTTGTGAGTGTAGACCTTGCCTTTCAAACTCTTCTATTTTTTTACTTAAAGAAAATTGATCAAATCAGTTAAGTTTTTTATTTCATTTTATTTATTACAGTTCCCTTGTAGTCTTTGTGTCAAAGAGTTCACAACAATGTATCAAATAGCCACAGAATTAATTTTTTTAGTTCTGTTTTCCTTCTTACCTCAAAGTCTTTCATAGATCTTTTCCCAAAAGTTGTTTCATGGTATCTTAGCATAGTAACTTTGCAAATATATACTTAAAAACACATAATAGTTATAGTCAGAGATGATATATATCTATGAACAGATTTCATTATAATATCTATTGAAATATTCAGTTTAAAAATTTTTTGATTATAAATAAATAATTTTTCTAATTATGATTTCCAGAGGAGAGAAACGTAGTTGATTCCTTAAGAAATTTACAAGTCCTCAGCATGAGACTAAGAATCATGATAAAGGACTTTCATAATGATGATACCTTGCCATATTTTAATGAGACAACCTTCCTTTTTAATGACTAATACCAGAACTAATTGCTGTGTGTGTAAATTTTGAAATGAATAATCTATTTTTCATTAAAGCAAAACTATGATAAATAAATAGTAAATTGTAGCCCTTTTCCTGTCAAATCTTCAGAAGTATCATGTTTTTCTCTTGCCAAATATCTTGCCACATATAAATGATGACTGATATTTTAATAAGATTAAAGATGTTCTACTGATAGATAAATTCATTTCATGTCCCTTTAGGGATTTTCAGCTAATCTGTAATCAAATGTTTTCATAAGATATCAAAGCAAAACATCTCAAGCCAATAGACAAGAAATATATATATATATATATGTGTGTGTGTCTGTTTGTGTGTGTATTTTACTGATTTTGATGTCAATTATCTTACTACTAGCAGAGATAGACTCCTATTCTGTCATTTATAAACCAAGGAAGAATTCCTTACCTGTGTATTTATTTATTGCATGTCAGTGGTGAATAGAATATCAAAAGTTTTTTTGACCTTGCAGATGAGATTTTCTTGGCCACATTGGTCTTTTATAATTTATGATATAATAGTATAGAATTTATGTTTGATTTTCCAAAGTTTGTATTATTCTAGAACAAAATGTAAGACCAGAATGATTATTCAGGTACACGTGGTACTGATATAACATAGTTTCATTTTTATTGGTTATTCTCTTTAAAACTGTAAGTTTCAGTCGGTATATCTTAAAACATTGAATAACTTACTTTGAGTCAGTCATTATGAAAACTATTTACAATGTATAAGGAATTATTTTCCATTGTGTATGCATCAACTTTTGTATGAATAGTTCTGTAAAATTGCTGCTCCTAATCCCCATTTTAAAATATTGTTTTTGAAATAAACCATAACAACAATAAAAAAAATTGCCCTTTTCATAGTGTAATTACAAAGAGAAGCAACTAAGGGGAAAATGATGAAGTAAGCAACAATAAATTTCAGGAATATTGATTTTAAAGATTTAGAGTAAAGACCTTGAAAATATTCTCAATAATGCTTGAAAGGTAGAATGGGTACAACAGTGAGCACAAGTTGAGCTAAAAATTTCTTAGAAAGAAAGGCCTCCTCCCATTGCTGAGAAAATAAAAGAATAAAATTCTGCTAGATATTATAAACAAATCTTATAATAAAGTTGTTTTAAATACAATACAATCTATAAATAGCAATTACTACTGCACAAAAGATGAGAATGGCATATTTTGGAGACAAGATGAATGGAAAATAACAAAGAGAACAAAATGTAAAATGGCATGAACAGAATTTTGTGAAGAAGGAAAGGAAGGAGAAGGAGAAGAAACAGGGGAAGGAGAAGGAGGAGAATGAGGAGAAAAAGTGGGCCAGGAAGAAGAGGATGATGAGGAGGGGCACAAGGAGGGAGCCATCGATGCAGTGGCAAATTGTGTCTCTGGTAGACTTATAGATGTACATGAATCCTGGCCAAAATATAAACAACCAAAACATTAATAAATTATTGAAAACAACTACAAAACAAAAAATAGAATAAAAATCAAATTATGACATTTTTCTTTCAAAATTCCATGAAACTGTAGTAAAAATAATATGTTGCACTTTAAAAAGAAATATTTATGAACTCAATTTGGTGACATTATTAAAAATAAATTATAAAAGATAAATTTTAACAAAAAAGTAGTTTTTGAAGAATGATAAAATATAGTAAGAATTAATTAAATGAGGATAATACATAGAAGCAAAAACAAATTGTTCTCAGAAATAAAGGCATAATTGTTTGTCACCTAAATATGTATTTTGAAAAGAAACAAGATACTTGGTATTAAGGTGATCTAGGATTAGGTTTTTTCAAATAAATCACTATCATTTTGTGATGAAAAATAACTATGGAAGTGCTCTATTTTCATTTTCTGAAAATGAATCTTCTTGTATATGTTTCTATTTTGTTTTCTAGATTGATCTATAGCTTTTTGGTCATTTAAGTTTATTCAACATCTGAAAACTAAAATTGTTGATATCTTGCTATTTCTCAATACTTAGTTTTAACTGCCTTTCTTCTCAATCCCAGTCTCTTTCTGTATCGTAGTTCCATTTGCTCCTCAGGTGTGAATTACAACTCTGTATTGTGTTGCCGCTCTGGGTGAAGGTCCGTGCGCTCAGTGGTGTGTGTTCTGATGCGGGTCACGGGTAGTTAACGAAGTAAGGTAACAGGACAAGTGATAGTCCTCATACCGCTATGTGAATTCAGGTTTAAAACAATTTATTTCTGTGGTCACTACATGTATCTGGGGTTTTTTTCTCTTTTTTTTTTCTCCCTAGCTCCCTTGACATGTGTCTTTGTTTCAATCTGTCTGTTCCACACGTTCTTTCACTTCTGGCTGTGTTCTCTTTCTCTCTCTGTGTGTGTCTGTCTCTGTCTCCCTCCCTCTCTTTATTTATTTATTTTTGGTTTGTTTTCATCTTTCTCTTTTGAAGAGAAAGGTTTGAAGGTGTCCTGGTCAAAATCAAATTTTGAGACACCATGTTTTATAGTTGGGCATGTCTCATTGACCAAATGGGAGATGTAGTACTGTGTGTCTTTTTACAACGTAGTCAGAAGACAGAATAACTTGAAGTCACTTTGTATCACTATTACACATGAACAAAATAAAGTAAACCAATAGTTGACAGAATATGTGAATAAAATCAATCTAGTTGTTTTTAAAACATAAAAAATTCATAAAAACTTAATTGAATAAAATAAAGCTATAACACCAACATATCACAACAAATTATTAGAGATGATAAAGCTCTCAAAGAACACATTAATGAACTAGCCTCTGTATGAAAAGCAAAAACATGTCTGGAGGAGTATATACTTACTTCTCCCAACATGGTACTAACCATTTCATTAAATTCTAACGGAAGCAGGGGAATAAAAATAAAAGAAACATTAACTGAAATTTTGTTTTTAGTTCTAAATTTTATAACTTTTGAAAAACCATAGAAATACATTAGGCACTTAATCGATTTCTTTAAAAGATTTAACCCTTAGAATGAAGTTAAATTTGATAAATAGAAGTGAGTTTGTAAGATTCTTCATGAAGAATTCTGTATTACACACTTTCATCTTTACTACTTTTAAAATTACATTAGTATTCAATCAACATTACTTGTAGCCTGTAATAAAACATCAAAATATTTTAAATATAAGAATATCATGCTATTTTCTGAAACTCCAAATTTCATGCAAAAGTAGATATAACAAAGAATTAAGTCATTCTTGGGATTTATTTTTGTAACATATGCACATTGGATACTATCAAAAAAATTGTAGAGGAGGATAAAACAATGAAATATCTATCAATTCATTTTAAATAGCTTACTGTTGAATGAGTATTATTTAACAAATGGTGTTGAAAAAATCTTTCTTAATTATATTCAGATATTTACTGAGAGTATAAAATTTTAATAATGTTATAATTGCATGTAGTAATTATCATGCATAGGAAGATACAAATTGCATATATGAAATCAGCAAAAGTTTAGAACTCAATGCCTTTAATATATTCCAGGAAGACTTGGGCCATCATCACCACAGTATGTTTATAACATTTTCAGAACTTTCCTGATCCAAAATCTACCCATTAGCAACCATTCTTCACTCCCCTTCCCAACTTTGACAAATGTTGTTCTCTCCTATCATGCTTTCATGTTATAGGCTTTTCATATAAATAAAATTATATGCTTTATGGTCTTTGTAACTATTTTTTAGCATAGTGATTTCAAGTTTCATTCAGGTACAATACTTCATTTTTTAATGTTAAATAAAGCTTCATTGTATGGATATGTGACAGCTTTAGTTAAAAGGTATTTGTGTTGTTGCTAGGTGTTTCTGGTGGGTATTATAAGTAATGCTTCCAAGAACAATTGTGAACATGACTTTGCACAGATATGTTTTGTTTCACTAATTTATACTTCTATCAATGAAGCATGACCATTAAAATTATTTTTATGTCCTCATCAGTATTTGTCCGTATTTTTATTACAGTCATTCTTGTATCAGTCATTCACTATAATATTAAAGATATAGTATTAAAAAATGAATATATTTATTACTTATTTTTACGCTATCTTTGTGAAAATATCTACACAATTGGTATATCATGTTTAACCTGACTTACTTGCCTTTTTATTGTTGGATTCTTAGCTATTCTGGATATGTTTGTCAACAAATATATGATTCACAAATTTGCCCTTCTTGACAGCACTATTTTCAGCACAACATTTATGATTTTGATACATAAAGTCTAATTTAATAGCTACCATTTGTCATATTGTTTTTGGTGTCATATCTAAGAAACTATTGTCTAAGCCAAAGATTTAGTCTTCAGAATACTTTTATTAGTTATATGTTGTTAGCTTTTTTATTAACACCTGTAGTCTACAATTGTGTGAATGATGTAAAGGCTCATATGTTTAGTTGTAGATACTCAGCTGTGCCAGAAATATTGGTTGCAATGGAAATGACAGAGTAGTTAGTTAGCCAGAAATGGTCTTGGTCTGGAAAACTGGAAGCAGTGCCTTAGGACACTATTCTAAGAAAGGCAGTGATCTAGATTCCTTGAATTTGGGGTCTCCTGGCTTCCTGAGAAGAGCATCTCATACCCCTCTGAAAATTTCCCTTCCTTCACAGTCTGACACTTTTTGATTCCACCTAGTCATATCTTGAGGCACAGACTCCAGGTTAAATGGTGGTCTCCATGCTGACCCACTGAGCATGCTCATTTATAGGCACTTCCATTGTACTTTTGATCCTTGCACTGGACCTTGACGACCATTCTTGTTGGACCAAGACAATATGAATTACAGAATACTCCATCTTGATATGAGGGTAGAGACTCACAGTGGATTGGAAATAAGTTCTGTTAGTCACCACTCCCGATTATTCCAAAAATACCTGAGAAATCAAATGAAAATCTAAGTCAGGAAATTGCTGTTATTTGCATATCTCGGTTGTGCTCTTCTTTTCTTCTTGAGGGTATTCTTTCATTACTGAAAATTGCTGCCTCTGCCTTATCCTGATCGGAACACTCCTCTGTGCACAATCTTTATGAAATTTAGCCTTGTTCAGAGTAAGGGAACATACCTGTTATGATTTCAACTACTGCAAATTTATTGAGGCTGGTTTTGTTATCCAAACTTATGATCAAACTATATTTTGTTGTCCATTAGAATCCCTTTCCTCACCTCTCTTCTTTCCTTCCTTTCTTACTTTCTGGTGGACAATTTTCTACTTCCTACTTTTGTGGAATCAAATCATTTAGCTTGTCTATGCAGATGAGAATACATCGTGCTGCACTCAGCGTGGAGAGCCCAGTTGAGTGGTTTGGGGGTTGTCCCACGGGGGGTGATGGCGCTCACTTGGTGATGTCACTGGTACATCATGGAGTCTTGGTTTGAAGATCTAGATCTGTTCCATGGCCCTTTCCTCTCTGGTGCTGTTCCCCTGCTCTGCTTCCTGATTGCTGTGAATTAAGCAGTTTTACTCCTTTACA
>PVJX010013956.1:0-21069 GCA_004027295.1 Dolichotis patagonum
CTTGCTGTACCAAATATGGACACCTCCTAAGAAATACCCAGATCCCTGGATCCCAATTGTTAATGGGGGTGGGGGTGGGGGTGTGTATGGTATGTTTGATTCTAAGCCCGCACCCTGGTAGGCAGCGGGCTGGTTGCTGGTTGGCTCAGTGCCATAAGTTCCAGCATGGCGTGGATCTCAGGAAATGTTCTTGCTTCTTGTTTTCCCACCCTGGGGTGGCCACGGCTTGCCAGACCACAGTCACTTACCAGGGCGGCAAGCAGGTTACTGGTTGGCTCGGCGCCCTAAGTTCCAACCTGTTTGTTTGTTTTTTGTACCAGGGATTGAACTCAAAACCCCATACTTGCCAAACAGGTGCTTGTGCTGCTGAGCTATATCCCTAGCCCCTGTCTCCGTGTTTAAAGTGCCAATGTTTAAGGTTTTATGTGTTTAAACTAGAAAGAGGTTCTTTTCTCATTTGACTCCTTGATGGTTGTTACCTAAATCTTGTTTTCTGTTTCCCTTGGTAGTCCATTGAGGCTTCCCTTCCTCAGTGAGTTTCTTCCACTCCACTCTGCCAGCTGTGCTGCTTAATGTGATGGCCTTTCTTCTTTCTCTGCACTTTGAAAGAAGTAGACATGCGGGTCAATTGAAGCTATGTACTTTATTTGATCCCCGTGAAAGCGATGGTGGGGTGCTTGTTTTACAGAGAAAACTGAGGTTTGATGAGGCTCAGTTATTTGAGCAGTACTCGTTCCATATAGCAAAAAAATGTCAATTTTGTTTTCTGATGGGATGGGAATATAATGATAGGTTTTATTACTTTGAGTTTGAGATACTTTATACAAAATAGCAATAATGAAAAGTGCATACTGAAGTGCATATCATGTTTTTTATACCAAATCAAATATATTGTATTTTTCTGCATATTAATTAAAGTATATATCTTTGTACCACTGCAGATTGTGATAAAAGCATTTGTAGTCTGCAGCTATTATTAAACTTTTTCTTTCTTTATTCTTTCTCAAAGACCAGAATTCTTCTTTAGTACAAAACGAAAGTCTTATTTTCTCCATTGCTACATTAATCCTTTATGCAAAAGTTTAGGAGTTCCAAAATAGGTTCATATTTTGGTTGTTTTACAACTGGGAGAATGTTTCCCTATAGAAACAAGAGTATGAGCTTAGCACTTTCAGCAGTAGGCAACCAACAGCTTTTTTTTTTTTTTTTTTTTTTGGTAGTTTTTTTGAGACAGGGTCTTGCTTGGTGGCCCAGGCTGACCTTGAACTCACAACAGTCCTCCTGCCTCAACTTCCTGAGTGCTGGAATTACAGGCATGTGCCATCACTGTTCTGCTAACCAACAACTTGTGAAGGCCCCCTGCTGCAGAGGGCAGAGGGCCAGGCCTGACACTGCTGGAACCTTGGCAGCCTTTCTTCGGTAATTTTCCTTGTCACTTTTACTAAAAGAACTGCACGGGCTTCTAGCATTCCTAATCCAACATTTGTTTAGCTGAGCAACCTTATGGCACTTGTCAAATCACCAACAGTATTTTGGGAACAGGTAATTTGTACCTCATTAGCTCTAACTTCCTCATTTTGAGGTCTGTTATGAATGCTACTGAACTATGAATTTCAAATACTGCTAATCTCTGTAAGATTTGTAGTTGTTAAGAACACTGAAAATCTTCATAGATTTGATCCTTGTTTTACTAAAATAGAAAGTATGTGTTGTACAATATGCAAAGGGAGAAAAATCAGTTTACAGTGTCTAATGTGTTAATCCCTCCCCTGTCTTTATAAACTTCCATTGTGTATATGTGGCACATGATATTCACCCACCAGTACTGCTTTTAGGGTTTTTTGGCTATTGTTTATAATGCTGCTGTGACAAAGGCATGCAAGTTGGTGTGATTTTGTGATTCCCATGATCACCACCACCTGAGGAGCCTATAGCTTGTGGTTTATGTAGCCCTACACTAGTTTCATAACCTACCCATGTCTGAGTCTCCTCATCCACAGTAGTAATAATAATGATGCAGACTACTTATTGCCTCCAGAGCATTGTAAATGGGTAAGAAAAGAGTACGCAGTCTTGCTCTGTAAGTTGCTGCTGATCCCTGTAGCCACAGAGTGCAGAACTTGATGAACTGCAGTGATCCTCAGAGTTAGGCAGCCAGCTCTGGCTTGGACTGTCAGTGCAGGTGATGCTCACAAGCGCTGGCCTCTCCTGGCTCTTGCAGGCCTCTGCTGGGAAGAAAAGCAAGTGGTGCCCTAGAGGTTTGAACCAGACCTCCAGCACCTCCTTTCCAGCCTCGAACAAGTTGGCCATTATGCTCCTCTGTGGCTTTCACTCAGGAAATGAGTTACTTTGGACGGGTTGACAGTGTTGTCTAGCACTGTGTCAGAGCTCAGGAGCTCAGTAAGTGCTACAGTCCTTGCTGTTTGTTTTTTCCTGAGAAGGGATCTTACTGTTGTAGTCCATGCTGGCCTTGAACTTGTGGCCATCCTCCTGCCTCAGGTGAGCTCCACCACACCACGCTGTTGTTGGGGAGATCATGGTGACAGTGATGAAGTTGATTTTTTTCAACTTAATTTTTGTTGAATCTCATTTGTTTCTGATTTTATGCCTTTATCGATTATTCAAAAAGATTCATTGTGCCTTAGTTCTGTTATTACACTAGACTACAAAGAATATAGTCATTAGGTAATGATTAACTGTGCCTGTTAATGTAATTGACAATGAAATGACAGATTTAAACTGATTTAACAAACTAAGTTTTCTTTGCCATGAATATCTTTCTGTGGAAATAAACTATAATTTTTACAATAAAATAAAATTTTTTCCTTTAAGAATAATTAAGAAGAATATCATTAGTCAAAGAAACAAGACTCACATTAGTAAATATCACATTGTCTCTCTAGTGTAAAAAGTAATAAAAACTGACAGAGTAATGGGATCCAAAAGGTGTAATAGATATTGTAAAAGTGAAAGGGAGGAAAAGTGCTCTAAAGGATATAACGGTATGTATAGTGTATAAGATAGATGACCATATTACAAAGTTTTTGTTGGTCACTGAACAGAAGGGTTTTCACTATCAATGTTTGAGTGTCTAGCCACTTTTTATGCTTTGATTTTGTAACTATAACAACTATTTTTAAGATGAAAATATGTAATGTATCAACTAGTGATTTTACGATACTAATTTTTTTTAATTCTGTATTCTATCTTTTCTCTCTTTTCTATTGTTTTTAAAATTTTCTTTAAATAAATAAAAAATAATTTAGAAAAAAAACTACCTGTTTTCCTAAGGGAATATTAATTTAATATAATTAAATTATATTTAATTATAAATGGTCAGTTTGCAAGTTTTATAGAAATGTTGACATTCGTCTACTTCATTATTGCTCGTTTATGAGTCCTGTTCAAAGCACACATTGCATTTAGAGCCTGGAGGGCACTGGAAATTTAAGGATAGTTTATTTACTTATTTTGGTTTTTTGTAGTAGGCCTTGCTAGTGTAGTCCAGGTTGGCCTCGAACTTCCAGCAATCCGCCTACCTCAGCCTCCTGAGTGCTGAGATTATAAGCGTGTACTACCATGTCTGATTTGAGGATAGTTGAGAAGGCATATAGAATGTGTAAATATTTTTTTATTTAAAAAGGGGAAAACAAAATAAAACCAATCTAAACAAACCAGTGAAAGGGAAACAGGACTTCAAAACATTACAAAATCAACAATAGTTACCCTTGATGTCTTCAAAATAGCTGCAGATAACTTCGGACATAGTAAAAATCAAAATAGAATAGAAACAATAAAAACAAAACAATGCAGTTAAAAGGACTTCAAAATAAGCCAATAGTAAATCCAAAATTGCTACCATAATATATCTTGCTATCTTTGAAATAGCTGTTCATGCCATCAGATTCGACATAACCAAACCAAACAAAAGAGAGTAAGACCCAACCCAACAAAACAATGGAAATGATACAGGACTTCAAAACAAGACCATAGGGAGTCAACAATGGCTGCAACCCTCAAAGGGAGACCCCCTCTAGATGCCACACTGCATCCTGCTATCCTGTGAATGTATGATCAGACCACTGGCCCTAGACCTGCAGTGTTAGTGAAACACCAAAGCACCACAGGCATCCAATTGCATTTCACCTCCATGGCTATCATCACAGCCTGTGTTTCTCCTGATAAGCCCGTCACTTTCGGTGGCGGGGGTGTGGTGGTGTGTGGGGAAAGATTGGTACTTCTTGTTTGTTTGCCAGCCCACACGCTAAAAGGGACTGGGGTCTATCTGTTCCAGTCCAACAGGGCCCCACGCATGGTGCTGGTTTCCAGACTGGGCTTCAGAACGTGTAAATCTTTTGATTAACAGTTTAGATATCAACGTATGAAATCAGACTTCAAAATGAACATAAACTTGATAAAATAAGGATTTCTGTAACGTTAATAAATTCATTTTGCTAAAATCTATGATGTTATTCTTATTTCCAAACTGTAAAATTAGTATTAATGGTCTACCACTTCAGCAGGAAATAGGAAACAGGAAATTTTTCTTCCTGCTTAAAAATCATTAGGGTAACAGTCTTCTCCATTAGCCACACTTGCTCTATTTGGTCTGTTACAGATGAGTATGGAGGGCCTGTGTCCTGCTGTAGAATTGTCGCTGTCTTTTTCTCAAATTTTAAGTGTAAATGAGTGTTTTTTACACTTGATCTTAGTCTGAGAAGCAATAAATGAGTGTTTTTTGAGGGGGGATTAATATTGTCCCTCCCTCTTTCTCTCTCATGAATTTAACACTAATATAGGGAACCTCAGACAATTGCTGTAGATTTGAGCTTGGGAAAATACAATGAAAAAAATTTTAATAGCTTTGTCTAGGTTACTGTTGAAGAGATTTGGATTTATAAATGTGAGATAATGATAGCATGTGGTTCTAATTTCTTAAAACTATCTTTGTATTTTGATATAATACAAAGTGCAGAGACTTCCACTATTCTCTTCAACTAGTTTGCACAATTTTTACTATTTTACTACCTGTTTTGTTATTCTTTGTCTATTGTGAAGAAGCAAAGACAAAATTACAACAAATTGAAGGTAAAAATCGGCTTTTATATACATTTCTAGAAGTAGTATCATCTCAATCTGTGAAAGTGATTATTTAGATAAGCTGAACCAGAGGCTAGCTTTTTGGATGGAAGAGGACTGAAGAAACAGAAGCAGGGGACAAGAAGCATTTCAGAAGTTACAGTCCTTACAGGGTTAGAAGAGGCATTTGCTGAACTGCTCAGGTAATTGGGCCACTTCTGCTTAGTGACTGTGAACCTCCTATGCAGTTTTATTAATGGGATTTAGCAGAATGACTCCATTCTGGTTTGCTTTGGCCTGTTGGAATGTAGAGCAGAGCTCTGTCCAAACATGTAATGGCGTCCCATAAACTTTGACACTAAACGAAAATTGTTTGTTTTGGAGGCAGGGTCTTGCTGTGTAGTCCAGGCCAATTCTGAGCTCACTGTGTAGCCCAGGTTGGCCTTGAACTCGTGGCAGTCCTGCCTCAGCCTCCCAAGTGCTGGAATTACAAATGTGCACTACTCCGCTCAGCCATATATACATATTATTATTGTTGTTCCTGATCAGTTTGAGAAGAAGTTTCAGAATGAATGTCTTTATTGCTGTTTGTGGGACTATTTTCATAAAAAACAAGCATGATACAATCATCAGGTGCAGGAAATTGGCACTATTGTAACACCTCCTTTAAAAACAACATTGTTATAATCAGGTTTGTTAGCTATCCCCGTAATGTTCTTGCGATTAAAAGAAGAAAACCTCTGGTCCAAGATTTCCTTGTGATTAATTTAGGACATTTAGTTTCCGATTCCTCATAATCTCTCTTACTCTTGAATGTTTCCTTAGGCTGTCTTTGTAGTTCATGACCATGGCAGTTTAATATGTATTATCTTGTTTGTTTATTTTTTATTGATAGTTTTGCTAGAGGTTTCTTTTTTATCATTATTATTTTAAAGAGAATAAAACAAAAGAGGACAGAACAAAGCCAATCAGTACAGAACAATGTAAGCAACACAGCACTTTACAACAAGACAACCAGATATTAACAGTAGCTACCATAATGTCTCTTTCGTTGAAATAGTTGAGCATAGCTTTACACACAATAATAGCAAACATAACAAAGTAGTATAAAACCATTCAAGAGAATGAAAGAATTATAGGGCATTCTGAAAATGAACAATGGCTACTATAATATCTCATTTTCCATAAAAAATTTGTTTTTATGCTATCACATATATTAAAATCCAGGAGGTACAACATGATAGAACCAATGATAATAGAAGGACAAAAGCATGTTAAGACTTGCTAGAGATTTCTTGTTTGTTTGTTTGTTTGTTTTGTCTTTTTGGGACAGGGCTTCACTGGGCAGTGCAGGATGACCTTGAACTCACTTTGTATCACAGCAGTTCTCCTGCCTCAGCCTCCTGAGTGTTGGGACTTAAAAGGCATGCACTATGGTGCCCGACTATTAGTTTTCTAAAACAGTGAGATCATAGTTTTATTTTCTTTATCCTGTTTTCTATTTGATCTGTATCTTATTGTTCTCTTCTGTTTTTCTTTCAGGCATACTCTGATACTGTTTTTCAGCTTTTAAAACCACTTCTCTCAGGCTGGGGATTTAGCTCAGTGGCATAAGCGCCTGCCTGGCGAGTGCAAGGTCCTGAGTTCGATCCCCAGTACCACAGAAAAACAAAACACCCACTTCTCTCTCTCTCTCTCTCTCTCTCTCTCTCTCTTTGGTACTGGGGATTGAACTCAGGACCTCACACTTGCCAGGCAGTATTTGTGCTGCTGAGCTAAACCCCAGCTCCAGTATTTCCTAATTTACATTATGGTTTTCTATTTTAGTTGTGATAATTTCCTAGGTAGGATGAAAATTGTAAACGAATATTACTGCCTTGAGCAGGGCCTCGTGGTCCCAGAATGTGCATGCACCAAATTCTTTCCATGTGTTGCATTTTCTCTTCAGACCTGGAATATGATTCTTCCAGTATTTTACTTCACTGAAGCTAAATTGAAAGTGTTTTTTGCTTGTTTTTCTCTTTGTGTGTGTGTGTGTGTCTACTAAAGATTGAACTCAGGACCTTCACACTGGGCTACCCCTCTCCGCAAGCCCTTTTAGTATTTGTTAATTTGAGGCATTTTTGCTAAGTTTCCCATTTTTGCTAAGCTATTTTGAGGTATATTTGCTAAGTTTCCCAGAGTAGGTTGAAAATTGTGATCTTCCTACCTCAGGCTCACTGAATGCTAGAGTGACAGGTGTGTCCCATCACATTGGCTGCTCTTCCTTTTTGGTATATATAAATTTTGCCGTGATTGTACTTTTAGGCTTTATTCCTGAGAGTTTATATTCATTCACTTTCTGCTTAGAGAAAAAACTTTATGCTCAGTAATGTTTAAGAAGATGTTGTTTTGCATGCTGCAATTTGTGCTGGAGTTATAAATGTAAAGCTTTTATAAAATTACTTCCCAGCAAATCAGTAGTTAGTATCGAACATATGTATGTGTAGGCACTGTTATAACAGTGCTACATGTGACAGGTTGTGTCGCCTGGGAAACAGATTCTAAGGATGCTTTTCATGCAGGACCTTTATTAAGAAGTGTCTTTGGGATTAACACCTATAGAGAAGAGGTTGGGGGAGGATTGGCTATCGGGGCAAGGTGGTAGGCCGTGACGCATTCTGAATGAAGGCCTCATCTGATGCCAGTGTATACTGAAGGTTTGTTTCTGTTGCACCTTTAATTACTGAACGTAGGCTACCCAGAAAGTAACTTTTGTAAATTGAGGTCATTCTATAGAAAACCAAGGGGAGGAGGATTGTGTGTTTGTAATACTTTCAGCAGCTAGGTAAAGTCTCTCTTCTTAAGTGGGTGGTCAGAGCGATCCATTGCATTTCCTCACATTTCTATGGGTTATAACAACAAACATTGGTTTCTAATACACTCATCTGTAGATCGGCAAGGATTCTGGTAGCTACATAAGTTGACATAAGTGCCAGCCTACGTGTGGGATCTAAATCTGCCCTGTGTCGCCCTCATCCTGTGTGCACAAGAGGGCAGGACTGGGTGCACAAATGCATGTCAAGGCTCTGTTAAGGTCACATATCTTAATATTGTACTGGCCAACCAAGTCACTTGGGCAGGTTCCACATGAGTGGGGTGAGAGGATAGTTTCCTAGGGAGGTTCTGGAGAAAGAGTGAGTATTTGCTGAACAACAATCTGGTTTACTGTAGTGTGATTTTGCTTAATGAACAAAAGATGAGAATTCCACTGCCAAGATTTCCTTGTCAGTCTTTTTCCTAAAATACTTCTCTTTGTCATTTCCATCTGTTATGAATGAGAGGAAATGTGACAACACCTTCACCACTTATTGGCAGAGAGAACATCTTGTGCTCGGTGATGATTTTTAAAATTTAGATTTGAATGTTTCTTGCAATGTGTGTATCTCTATTGGAAAGAGGGTATTTTTGCAAAATATCTGGAGGGAAGACTTTAGGAGTTTTATGCTTATTACATTTTTTATTTTAAATTGAGTTATACTTGTAATATGTGTATTGTCCTGTACTTCGTTGTAAATTTTATAAATTCACATGTGTAAATATCTGATTTAGATAAAGTATATCAATAGCCCAAAAGTTTCCCTTCATGTCCTTTGCCAGCCGGTATTCTGATGTTATTCACCATTGGTCAGTTGTTCCTGTTTTTAAACTTGTCTGGATCTTTAAATTTTTATGGTCTTGGTGGTGAATCTTAAGTTGTTGGTTATGTCATACTACTATGTTCTTTTATGGTATGTTCTTCTTTTCAGTTGCTCTGTTGGATATTACCTCTTCTGTGTCAGAAATTATATTTATGCTTTATTTAAAGGTTTTTTTTTTTTTTTTTTTAAAGACAAATTTTGGTGTGCAGTTGAGGCAGCCCTGTAGCCCAGGCCGGTCTTGAACTTGCTGCCATCCTCTTGCCTCAGGCTGTCAGGAGCTGGGATTACAGTCATGTGCCACTATGCCTAGCCAGTTAAAGCTTTTAAAAAAGGGTAGTGTTAAACCATATAAACATTTGTTTAGAAGAAGCATCTGTCTTTATCAAAATATGAGATTAATATGCACTTTTAGCAAATAATGTGATTCTCTACACCTTGCATTGTTATCATTGATTTCAACAGAATTCTGCCCTAGGAATCCTGAAGTGCACAAGCCTGGCAAGATGTTTACTTTCTGCCTCATTGGGCCAGGGATTTAGCTCAGTGGCTTAAGCGCCTGCCTGGCAAGCACGAGGTCATGAGTTCGATCCCCGGTACCCCCCCTCCCAAAAAAAGTCCACTACTTTCTGCCTCATGGAATAGTACTGCATTCTGTTCCTAGCTGTGGTTTACGTGTGGGCTTGAGAGGTTTTGAGTGGTTGGTGTAACATTAGCTGAGGCAAATGCATTTAATTTTGTGTCTTTTGGTTTCAGAGTACCTGTTAATTATAAAAATTTTATCTCTTAAGAAATTTCATCATTGGTTAATTTGTATTACTGAATTTTGAAAACCATTTAAGCTTTTAGTTTTGTTTGTTTGCTTGTTTTTTGTTTTTTTGAGACACAGGGTCTTTGTATGTATTTTATGCTGGCCTTGAACTTGCTTTAGGTATCCTGCCTCAGCTTCCCAAGTGCTGAGATTATAGGTGTCACATCCAGTTTAATCCTTTATCGTTTAGCTTTGTTATCAATTATAAATTTAGGAAGTTATAAAATAATGACTATGGGGTATTGTTAATTGAAAGATTCTCTAAAGATAGTGGTCTTTTCATTTTCATAGATCAGTTATTCAGAAACTAGTTTCAGAGGTGATGTAAAAGTACATGAAAGTAAATGCCAAGTTGAAGCTAAATTGCAGTCTACTTAATGAGTTTAGCTAGAGAAGCAAACTTCAGTTGATACTGTAATTTGTGGAGCACAAGCAAGGAATCAGATCAGATCTTGACTGAGATTTTTGCACACTGCTGCAGATGGGTGGGAAGCCAGATGTGCTGGTGCACGGTCATAATCCTAGCATTCAGGCACCTGCGTCCAGAGGATTGCAGTGCCAGCTGGGATATACGTGCTGAGTGCCAGGTCAGTTTAAACTATATAGCAAGACCCTGACACATACCTGTGCACTATCCCCCAAAATACCCCCGCAAAAAAAGAAGGGTGAGAGGAAATTCACTTGGAAGTTACTGTTCAATGACTGCAACACACATGCAGCAAGACTGCACATGGTTAGTGGGCTTGGTGATTCTAACTAGGAAACTGATAATGAAGTTCTGCATGGCTTTTGTTCAGTAGAGTCCAGTGGTTTAAGTAAGAGGTCAACCCTAGTTAAAGCAGTTTAGTTAGTGTTTCTAAGCTTGTTTGCATATTCCAAATACTGCATTAGCTTTGCCGTTAGATTCACACACTTTAGGGCTGGGGATTTAGCTCAGTGGCTTAAGTGCCTGCTTGGCAAGCGCAAGGTCGTGAGTTCGATCCCTGGTACCAAAAAAAAAAAAAAAATATATATATATATATATATATATATATATATATATATATAAGATTCACACACTTAATCAGTGTAAATGTATACTATTAGAGTACACTTGGCTAATAATTTTTCTTGCTGTATGTATTAATTGATATTTGAATTTATTGTATGTTCTCATACAAGTAGGGAACCTTCCACAGTTCCTGCTACATAATAAGGAATCAGTTAAATAGTAATTTTTAAGAGACTTAATGGTTCTTTTCGATCCCCGGTACCAAAAAAAAAAAAAAAAAAAAAAAAGACTTAATGGTTCTTTAGAAGTGAAGCTATCTCCATCTGTGAAGTTATTAATAGATAGCAGAAAGTACTTTGTGTAAAAGGTGGAAGACTTGGTGTGCATATGTTAGAAAGTCTGGGTGGGAAGACTGAAAACAGAACTAGTTTTCATTTGGGCAGGGATTGACTTACCTTGCCAACCAGTCTGGCAAGCCATGTGTGTACACAGCTGATTATCCTGTTTTGTAATTTTTCTGCTATATAAAGAGTACGTAGATGTTTTGAATGGATGCCTCTCCAGTAGAAAAACCATCAACAAATTTTAAAACTTGAGGTTTTCAAACCTACTTTATTCATTGTTCTGAATGGAGAAAAAAACGCTCTTTTTAAGTAAGCTAGACTTGAGATGCTTTTACAAAAATGGAAAGAAAAAAAAGCTGCTTGTAAGCACCAGGTGATTCTGTTCACCAATCTGTCTTTCCTCTTCTCAAATGCTCTTGGTTGAAATGTATAGGAAACACACCTGCCTAGCTGTTACAACCAAACCTGGTCATCTGTTCTTGGTCTTCCAAAATCTTGGTCAGGTTACCATTTTTTTAAAAAAACTTTGTTTAGAAACAGAGTATCACTAAGTTACTCAGATTGGTCCCAAACTTGCAATTCTTCTATCTCAGCCTCCCAGAGTGCTGGTGTTATAGCACGCCATCATGTCCAGCAGAGGTACATTTTCCCTTTTATTTATTTAAATTTTTTTGTTACTGGGAATCGAACTCATTACCTTGCGCTTACCTGGGTAGCACTTAAGCTACTGAGCTGAATCCCCAGCCCTCAGGTTACCATTTCAACATAGATATATACTTTTGTTTTTGTTTTGCCTGTTTAACATGGATCTGTAATTTTGTTTTGCCTTAAGTATCATATGCCAGTCCATTGATTTCTTTCCATCTCTTATTACTATCTTTTATTATTATTACCTCTTATTCTAACCCTAGAATATTTTTTCTCAGTTCTCTGATACAGTATCCATTTTTCCCTAGCCAGGGAAAGCTATATGTACTTTATGCAGTAACTGGAATTACTTTGGCATACATACCCTAAAAAGATACAAATCAGCATTTTCACATCCTACCCCCACCCCATTTGGCAATACTGGTGATTGAATCCAGGGTAATGCATATGCTACACAAACATCCTACCACTGGGCTGTATCCTTAGCCTGTTTTTTAGACAGGGTCTTGCTAAGTTGCCCAAGCTGGCCTTGAATTTGTGATCAGTTCAGTCTTCCAAGTAGATGAAATTATAGCATGTACTGAAACTTTAAATACTTATTTGGTAATCTGTTCTCTTTTTTTAATTTAAAAAGCACTAAAGTATTTTGTTGTTGTTATATATTGTAATGTTTTTCTTACTAAGTAATCTAGCAAGTATGCATATATAGCTGACACTTCCTATCCATTTTTTCTCTAGTTTCATGCTATGGATACATTATACAGACATGGCTATGACTTGAGCAGTGCAATTAGTGTCTTAGTACCACTTGGAGGACCTGTTTTATGCAGAGATGAAATGGAAGAATGGTCAGCCTCTGAAGCTAGCTTATTTGAAGAGGCATTGGAAAAATATGGCAAAGACTTCAATGATATACGTCAAGACTTTGTAAGTAGAAAAATTGTGAATAAAATAAAACATTGGGCTAGGAATATTTTATCTCATTTAAAAAATCTGTTAAGTCTTTATGTGGTATTAATTTATCAGACCTACATAGGATATAGTAAATACTTTGTTTTGGGTGTGGATCAAACCCAGGGCTTTGAGCATACTGAGCACATGCTCTGTCATTGAGCTATGCTCCTGTGCCCTGACATACTGGTTTTTCTCTGCTCAAAATAGAATGAAGGCAAATCATTCAAGGAAGAGTGTTCCTTGAATGTTCCTACATTCAAGGAAGTGTGTTCCTTGAATGTTCCTACATTCAAGGAAGTATTTGTTCTGCACAGTAAATTTAAGTGAGATCCACTGGTAGGAAGTCTGAGTTCTCAATGCATTATTCTCTTTAGCTCTAAGTTATATGGATAGCTTTGACCTCTTGTGTTCAGCATTTCTTTTCTCTGCATACTGCCCATGATTCTCCTTTAAAATTTCTTCTTCTTTTTTGTTTTTTAAGTTGTCTTAGTAATCATTGAACCTAAATTTGAAGCAGACTTGTAATAGAAAAGTGATCACTTCAAGCAGATTAGCAAAATTTACTTTATGGTTGGAGTTGGTCTTTGACTCTTCCAAATGATAATACAGTATCATACGTAACCTTTTTATTATTTTAAATTTTTTTATATTTTAGCTTTATTGAAGTAGAATTAAAAAATAAAAAATATATATGTTCAAGGGGTACAATATAATTACTTGATATACATACATTGAGAAATGATTTCCACTGTCTTAGTTAAATTTCTTGTTCCTGGCAAAGTTTAAAGAAAGGTTTAGTTTGACTCATATTTTAAGGGAATTCAGTCCATAGTAGGCGCTGAGGCAGAGACATCTTGGTGGGAAGGTGTGGTGGTGCAGAGCAAGGGAACAGCGCCAACACACCCAAGGTGATGCCTCAGTGACCCACACAGACACACCCAGGCTTGTACGTTAGTAATCTGCTAGGCATTTCTTCACCCAGTAAAGTTGATAAGGAGGTCACAATTCACACCTCATATCTCCTTAAACTATACTACTTAATTTCCAAATAAAGACAGAGGCAAGCTTATAATTCTAAGTAACATATCACAACTATCCTGCTTACAGCAGGAAATGCAGTAGTCCCTTTCTTAAGATCTTAGTAGTTCCAAACTTTTCAAAAGTCCAAGTCTCCTAAGATTCAAGATAAACTCTGTAGCAAGTTATATAAGGAAGGTAGAGGGGATAGAAAAGAATAGGACCAAAAGAAGAGCAAACTCCATGTGGGCAAACAGTAAGTCTTGTATATAGCTCTGTATCTGGTATCACGGCACATAGTTGTGAGATGAGTTCCAAAGGGCGTGAACAGTCCCATCCTTCTGATATTGCTGCTTGTAGCTCAGAAGACTTGTCCCTCCCCTTGACTGAACTTACAGCCTGCAGTTTTCCTTTTCTTATATTCCATATTCCTAGCATCTTTGATTTCCTGAAGTCTGCACTGCATCTTTGGCTATATTCTCATAGCTTCTAGTACTGGCTTCTCAGATACTTCTTGCCTGGTCTGCTAGGCCTTCCTTGGGGAAGCCTTTTGGATACCACAGCTCTCACATTCCACGTGCCAATAAAACCAGCATCTCAAGAATGATTCTGAGATCTGCTGTTGGCAGAAGCAGCAGGCAGGTCCTTTGGATCATGGATGTATAGTAGTGACCTGCTTGGCTAAGAACAATGAAATGAATCCCAAGGAATCAATTCCCTAAGATGCCCTTTCTGAGCAGGACTGCAGGGACTCTTCTCAAATGAAGAGTTGGCATTTAGACACTCATGGGTGGGATCTTGCTGAGGTTGGGTTTTTTTTGTTTGTTTGTTTTTTAATACCTGGTATCAAACTCACAACCTTGCGCTTGCCAATCGAGCACTTAACGCCGCTGAGCTAAATCCCTGGCTAATCTTGCTGATTTCTTAGGTGCCCTCCAGGCATCTTTCTTCTTGGCCCTGTAGCAGGTACTTGATTTATTTTTAATGGTGCCAGTCTCTTTAGCAGCCATACTTCTTTGGCTTTGACTTTACACCTGGTTACTTTGGGACCACAATTTAAGGTTTTCATAATTTTCTGCTCTTCCTTTTGCCTCCAGTTCTCATGATAAATCTGGCTGAAAGTAGCCAGCAGTACCCATGCCTCAACCTGAATGTTGGGCTGTTTGAGAATTTTCTGCACTAGATTAGTCCACTGCCCTAATCTTGATGTCTCACAGAGTCTCAGGACATGTTTTCTTCCAGAGTGTAGCACACAGGATTTGTAGTATAGTTGCCAATAAAGTCCTTCCTCCCATGAAACATCCTGACCCTGCCCTTTATTGTCCTCTTTCCTGTCAAGGGTCTGGTTTTCTGAGTTTTGACTGGAATTATTCATCAGGCTTTTCTTACTGCGTTCTAAGGCTTCATTAGTCTGCATCCGCAGATTTTTCCAAAATTCTTGTACAAACCAGTTCCAAAGCTTCTAAACCGAATGGTTACAGCAAAAACCTTCATCTCTGGAATGGGTATTCCATATTAATCAACTTTCTCGTTGCTCGACAGTACCCAACACTCACAATTTAATGGAGGAAAAGCTTAATTTTGGTCACATTCTAAGAGAACTCACATCATGGGAGGCAGGCTGCACGGTAGGAACATCATGATGGAAGGGCATGGTGGAACACAGCTACCCTGCTGCACAGCAGAGTAGGATGGTCCTGGAGAGGAACAAAGCTGTGTGTGGGTCTCGAGTTTCCTCTTCCATGACCTCTGCAGACACAGGGACAGGAATGTGCTTTACTAATCTGCAAGGTGTTTCTTAATCCAGTGAAGCTGATAAATCAGGATTTAAATAGTCACAATCACAATATGTTTATACATGTACTCTCACACTTGGTTTCAGTGTGTGTGTGTGTGTGTGTGTGTGTTGAAAGCACTTGAGACCTGATATCTTCACTTTACATTTTAAATTCTACATAATCTTGTCTGCTATATTATGTACTTCCTTTTGTCTTATGGACTTACTCTCTCTAGTGAGGCTCTTTGAAATAAAGGAAGATTTTATTATAAAGTTTATAAATAGCTTTCCATAAAAGCTACGTTTTATTTTAAATTGTGGAAATAAAGTCTTTCTACAGACTATTTGTGTTTGATGTGTGAGCCAGTGTCCTACCTTTTATATGCTGTTATCACTCCTGAACTGTTTGTGAAGCAAAATTATTACATATCAATATGGGTTGATACATTGAATTCTAAGCACAGTAACTAAAACTGTTAGTGTCACTGACATTTGTTCTGGCATAACTCATTCATACCCAAATAGTTATATGCCATGATTTAAATTTGTCGTATGTGCACCTGAGAATTTAAAATGCATTAGTGGTATTTAACTTCAGATGGTCTGAATATCATAACAGTGCAAAGTTACTAATATAGCAGTTATTCATATAATGGAGCTACATAAATACATGAAAATTGCAAGAACAAAATTTCTTTAAAGAACAAAATCTAGCCAAGCATGGTGCTACACACCTGTAATCCCAGCATTTGGGAGGCTGAGGCAGAAGGATTGCAGTGAATTTGAGGCCAGCCAGAGTTACAAAGTGAGTTGAAGGCCATCTTGAACTGCATAGTGAAACGCTGTCTCAAAAGGTCAGAACACACACACACACACACACACACACACACACACACACAATCTATAGGTCTGAAAAAGGGATAGAAGATGAGAAGTGCTAGGGTGAAACTCCTTTTCCAGTCAGGTATAGTAGTGTACGCCTGTAATTCTAGCACTTGGAAGCCTGAGGCAGGAGAAGTGCCATGAATTTGAGCCCAGTCTAGATTCCCTCATGAGTTCAGGGCAAGCCTGGACTGCATAGCAAGACCCTATCTCCAAAGGGAAAAAAAATAAAATAAAATCCCTTCTCATTATACCAGCTGTATATAAAACTCTCATTTTATGTTGTAACGGTCATTTTGAACTTAGTTTAGTTCAACAAACGTTGTTTATTCAGCACCTTTAAGATGCCAGGCCCTTATGGAGCCAGAATGCATGTAGTAGGAATTTAATGTGATTCTGCCTTCAGGGAATTAATCAAGATCGAGAGGTTGAAAAGTGTACAGCCAAATAAAACGGAATGCATTCCTATCAGATAATGTATTCTGGGAGTATTGGAGGAGTAGTTATGCCAGTTAAGAGAGGCTTAAAGGAATACCTGACATTTCAGTTAGATCTGTGAAGGTAAAGGCAGAGAAGAGTCAATGGCAGAGTTGACACTGAGGTACAAGACTTGCGGACATTATCAGGTGTTTAATAGAGGACTAGGAAAGGAATCTGAACAGTGTATTGATGCAGTGTTTTTGGACATGGAGGCTGATTTTGTCATAAAATAAAATTACTACATGAAAATGTAATAATTCTGTGGATTTGGGGGGGTTATCTTTATGATCTGACAAGAAATTTTTGAGGTTTTTGACTCTGGTGGCTAATTCCAGCTTCCAGAATACAACAAATGTAAAGTAGTTTGGTTTTATCAACCACATGTACTAACCACATTCTAGGGGAGCATCTGGGTTATAATCTGCATTTCCCAGACTCCCTTGCATCCAAGATTATGGATATAATTTGGATTGCACCATAGATGTAGTGGCAAGAGAGAGAGATCTGACTTAGAAAACATCGAGCCTATAGGGATCACGGCAGAGACAAGAGTATCTTGGAGCCAGAGGTTGAGGTTGAAAGGTAGCCTTCCAGCTAAGTAGTTAGGTTTCTGGTCACAACATAGCCAGTCCTGCAGTAAGACTTATAGTGTCATTCTTAGAAGGCCTGTGTTAAGTTGTTTTTTTTTTTGGCGATGAAACTCATGACATTGTGCTTGCTAGGTAGGCCCTTATGCAGCTGAGCTAAATCCCCAGCTCCCGTCTAAGATCTTTTATTTGTGTCCCCTAGTACTTAATTTTTCATTAAGCTTTCCATGCAAACTAACATATACCACGTGGGAATTTTGTTAGATCATGCATCTAACAAAAATAATATCCAACAGCATTATATTCATGAAAAAGAGAATGTCAAGAGATGAATGAACTGCTCCAAGCATTTCGGTGTTTTTTTGTAGTAGCGGCTATTTTTAGAGCTGTTATTCATTCATTTTGATGTCCAAAATTAAACCTAGGACCTGTGCACCGAGTGCTGTATTTCTAGCACTTTGTTGGGGAGAGGGGTATCAGAGTGTAGCTCAGTAACTAAGTTGTTACAGCTGGACTTGTAATCTTCCTGGCTCAGCTTCCTGCAGTTCTGACATTGCAGGCATGTGCCACCATGCCTCCGTCTTTTTAAGAATATTGGGCATTGAACCTATAACCTTTCCGGTGAGCTACATTCCTAGCCCCTTTTTTAATTTTATATTTTGAGATAGGGTTTTGCTAACTCACTGAATTGCCCATTGTGGGATTATAGGCACACAACACTGAAACTGGTTTCCCCACTTTTGAAAGTATTGTGTACACTTCCGTAGCACATGAAAAAACACACACATACAGCCTACAGTGCCATCACATGGACATGCTGTTATTGGGGCCTTTCACTGCTCAGAGATTTTAGTAAGTATTTTCTCTAGAAATGATTAACAAATATGTGTAAAATAAGCTCTTCATGCTACTAACTCTCCAGTAGTTGAACTTTATTGGCACCCTAAGCAACTGTATCATAATGGTCAGTTTTAAGTTTTGTGTCACCATACTACTCAGAAATAAATATTGTTTCCAATTCCAATGTCTTGATTTTCCCATTTGAATATGATACGTATTTGATATTATAAAATGTTGAAAAAAAAAAAACCAGCATTGAGCCTGGGGTATACCTCATTAGGAGGCATATATGAGGCCCTGGGCTCAGTTACCAGCACACACTCAAAGTCCAGTTTGTTTTTCTCTTTAATGTTAGGCGTGAGACTCACTGTAGGTGTTTTTGGATGGGTCTTATATGTGAGTTGAGGAAATTCCCTTCTATTCTAGTTTTCTAAGAGTTTTTATTATGTATGAGTGGGTATTGAGTTTTGTAAAATGTTTTATGCATTTGTTATGACTATAGATTATAATCTTTATTTCTCAATAAATAATTTTATTGTTGTTGAAAGTGTTGAGGATTGAACCTAAGGCCTTGAATATGTGGGAAAATGCTCTGCCAACTGAATCGCATCGCCAGCCCCACCGTGCTTAGTTCAGTTTTGAATTTGGGTCTGGACACATGTATCTGACTAGCAGAAATAAATGACAAAGAGCTTTCATAAAGGATTATAGCCTTTACAGTATAAGAAAGTGAACTAATGAACATTCTGGGAAAAGACCCTAAACAAACTATGACTGGAGATACTAGAATCCATTTGACTGCTCTAGTTTGCAGAACAAAATGTGTTGCTTGGAGCTAGACTCATAAGAGAACTTAGTGGGGAGGCTGTAACCCAGGTTTGGATACTTCACAGCCAGAAGCAATGAAGCCAAGGGTGCAGTGAACCCTGCGGTGGCCTGTGATAGCAGAATTTCCACCACAGCATCTGTTTTCCTCTACCACCAGTTGTGCTTGTTTTTGCTCCACCTTGACTCTTGCCAGTCAGTGCCACATTTCTAGGCTCTGTTATTAGAATGTGCTGTTCCTTACCAGTTTTATGTTAGCCAGAGTGCTTTTGATTGTAATTTTAAGAGGCCATCTTGCCTTCCATTAAAGTAGTAAGCCAGATGTTCACCTTAGTGTTCTAACCCAAGGAATCCTCCTCCTCCACTGTGCCTCAGGGCCACTACTGCATGAGGCTGAAATGCTGCACCAGGATAATTCTTGCAGGTGCCAGTGTATCATGCACAACTGACAGGCACATTGAGATTTTTCCCTGCTCAGTGGCAGTGTCACAGGGAACTCCCGTGACGCTGTCGGTGAGGACTAAGAGAGAAGTAATTCTGTATTGGGACCACACTCGAGGTGTGTGGCCGCAGCCTGCCGCACCTCCCCAGTGGTGGAGTGCTGCTGGTAGGTACAGCTGATGGGACTCTCTGGACTGGATAATATAAAGTTCACAGTAAAGCTCCATTTTTGCAGGGTCATTTGGCTTTTCCTTCTCTCAGGTTTCCAGGAAAGTGCACACCAGGGCCCATTTCTCAGAAAAAGAATAGATGGTAGGGTCTTGGCTTGCTTAAAATCTTTAGGAAACTGTGCCTTGACTGGTCCTGTCAGGTCTTGCTGCACTCTATCAAACAGACACATTGGATTTGAAAAGCCAGGGATATCGCAGTGGCATAAGCGCCTGCTTGGCAAGTGCAGGGTCCTGAGTTCGATTTCCGGTACCAGTAACAAAACAAAACAAAAACTGATTTACCTGCAGTTCAGAGCTAATGGTTGTACTGTTCTGATCCTGTGGGGTGACCACATTTGTAGCTACTGTTGGAGTTGCCACCCAGTTAGGCTTAAAAAAATTTTCTTTTTCTAAAATCAATCTGTTTTCTCTTCAGACCTGTTGAGTTCAGTGGGAATGTGAGAGAACTGGCGTGCATCTTATCCAGGTGGCCACTAGCAAACCCCAGCTGTAAGGAGTGTGGGAAGTACTGGAACTCTCCAGTCCTTACAGGGCGGTGGAGATGCTTGGTGGAGGGTGGAGGGCTGAACCTGTAATACGTGCTGCCACAGCTCAAAGCTTGTTTTATTAGCCATTGATGTCGTCAGGAAAGTCTGATTGCCCTCTTTTGCATCTTGGGTAGCTAACAGATCCCCCCTTCGAGGGAGGCATATTGAATGTATTCTTTAGTTGCAAAGCTCATGAATAGGATTTCATTTGGCCATTTTTGAGTGTTCATGGAAAACAATCATAGCAAGCTCAATAATTTTCTAGTATTATCTAACACACTTGGCTGTGTCCTTTTTCAGAGACTTACCTTTCTTTTTATTTATAGCAAAATAGGACAAAATAGAGTGGTTTTGAAAAGAATTAGAAATATGCCAGAAGCCAGAAGACAGTTGTGACTGTCATCCTTGGAAGTTAAAGTAGCGCAGGCTAAAGCCATTCAGTAGCATTTCTAAAATTGTGCTCAGTATCATTTGTAGCCCGAGCCCTTTCCTAAACATGAATCTTATCAGTCATCATGTCTATAACTTTAAATTGAATTGATGAAAGACAGAATATATTGAATCTCTTCCTGAATAGAACTACTTGTTCAGGGCACCTTTTGATAAGAATTTTGGTTTTCACAAGACGTTTTTTCTAGAATAAACTTTTCTACAGTAAGTCTTCCATATGAATATTTCACTTAAATGACTTTAAAGGGGGAAAGTACTTTCTATACAATATTATTTTCATTGTCATGTTAAATATTTTTTCAGCTCCCTTGGAAGTCATTGACTAGCATCATTGAATATTATTACATGTGGAAAACTACTGACAGATACGTGCAGCAGGTAATGTTTTCATTGTCCCTAGTGTGCATGCATTGAACTTTGCTTATTTTAGTGTTTCTTAGCAGTGCACTAATTTTAACTTAGTTTGCTTTATCTTTTCTAGACTGTTTATTTTTTTTTAAATTTTTAAA
>PVJX010013956.1:21169-46207 GCA_004027295.1 Dolichotis patagonum
ACACAACAAAACAGAACAGAATGGGACATAAGAAAGCATAAATTTCAAAGCTAGACAACCAGAGATCTTCACTATCTGTCATATTGTCTCTTGTTTTCTTCCAAATGGTTGTCCTTATCTTTGCATATGGAGAGCTCATACTAAATAACATAGCCAATCTTTTCACAAGATGTGTAGTTCACTGGCTCCCACTTGCTAGTCAGCCGGGAGAGGGAGGGGAGACACAGGATGGGGGACAGGACGACATGAGATGTCTGATTCTCGGCCCACACGCAGGCAGGATCACAGTCGCCCCCCAGAGACGGGAAGAGTTCCTTGTTCTTCCAGCACCCCAAGTCAACCACGCGGTGCAGGTCCCGATGCACCAGGGTCTCCCTCCTTCCGGCTGCTGAAAGTCTGCCACACTCTCAGCCGCCCCCATAGAGGGGAAGAGCTCCTTGTTCTCCCGGCTCCCCACGTCAACCTCACTGTGCAGGTCCCCACAGGCCAGGGTCTCTCTTCTCTCAGCTGCCCTCCAGAAAGGTGGGGAGTTCCTTGTTCTCCCAGCACCCCGAGTCAACCGTGTGGTGCAGGTCCCAATGCGCCAGGGTCTCTCTCCTTCGGCTGCGAAAAGTCTGCCACACTTTCAGCTGCCCCCAGCGGGGGTGGGGGGGGTCCTTGTTCTCCTGGCACCCCAAGTCAACCGCATGTTGCAGGTCCTGAGGCACCAGGGTCTCTCCCCTGCAGGCCCCCTAAAGTCTGCCATACTTACCTGCTCTTTCTTTCTGATGAATTGACCACTCCATTTCCAAAGTTCTGAAATGGCCAACAGACCACAGAAAGAATTCTCTTTAGGCTCCTGTTTGAAACCAGCAGCTATAGCAATCTGCTGGCCTTGCTTCAGGGCCACTCTAGACTGTTTAAACTGCATGATTTCATATCTCAAGGATATTCTTTTTTAAAGTTTCATCTTAATAGGTCCTCTAATTTAGCATTTGTTTTGATAAGTATTTTTCAGGGATGACAGAAATACCACTAACGAGGCATTATTTTCCTTACATCTGACTGGTTCTTCATCTGTTTGCGAGTGTAGTTGGAGGGAATGATCAGAAGTGGTGATGCAACAAGCACCTTGCATAAATTATTTGAAGTGTCAGAAGTTGAGATGATATAATCAGCCTTATACTTTGAGATATTTTAGTATCTTCTGAACCCTCCTTCTATGACATTTATGTGGATAACATCCTGAGTTTGTTTTTATTTTAGTTTGATTAGTTTGATTCTTTGCTTCTATATGTAAGATTCTTCTCCAACATTATTTAAAAGTAGGAAATCATTTAAATTTTGAGTTCCTCCCAAATGTTCTAAATTCAAATTCAGTTACTTATTTTGAATAATATTACCTTTGGGAAAAGATACATTTCCCTAAAATGGCCTCAGTTTTATATTCTTAAAACCACTTATCCGAACTGATTAAGAAAGGCAAACAGATTTAACACAGACACTATTTTTCCTAAGTTATGTAGGTTACACAGTAGCACATACTGGATATTGAACAAATATATCTTAAGGATCACTTCAGAAGGTACCATAATGAATTGCTTAAGGTCATGAGAATGAATAAATATCTGTTGCCCATGGAGCAGTTTCTATTGTCAACATCAGAGAGAATTCAAAAAGTGCTTGTTTGAACAAGTTGGTTAGAAGAGAAAGTGGTGTAATCTGGAAACTTGTGTTACTCTAATTGAGTCCCCTAGTGATGGAGACAGTGACATCAATGATGGTTGAAAGTATTTGGAAAAGGGGCTGGGGATTTAGCTCAGTGGCATAAGTGCCTGCCTTGCAAGCACATGGTTGTAAATTCAATCCCCGGTACTGATAAAAAAGAAAAAAAAAAAAAAGAAAGTATTTGGAAAAAGATATTTCTGAGATTTCAACTCTGTTCTAAAAATTTCAAGCTGTCCATAAATGTTTTCTTTTCTTTGGGAAAATGGAGGGTAGCCTTAAGTCTGTTTTGTCTTATTTCGGACATTGACCTTCTATTATTTTCCTTCCCCATTTGTTACTGTGTTTAATCAGTGTCCCTTTCCCATTCCTTGCCCTGCATTTGGGCAGTCAATTTCAGCCAACATTTAGTGACTACATCCCTCCCCACATTTCAAGATAAAGGCTTACTTAGTTTTACATACAGTAAATCTCTTTCCCTTGTTTGGGAAATTAGAAATTAATTTTCTCTGAGTATTTGTCTAAAAGCAAAGATTTTGTGCTTATTTTCTTCTAGGAAAACTAGTAAGAAAGTAGAAATTAAATTTGTAAAAGTAAAAATGGTGAATTATAGAGGTCTGGTTTGGGACCACGGGTGTTGCCCGGTGGTAGAGTACCTGCTTATTAGTGTGTAAAGGCCCCCTGTTCAATCTCTAACATGAAAAACATTCCTTTTTATTTACCCATGGAGGAATGGGGAATGGAGCTATTTGTTGCTCTGTTTCAAAAAAATCTATGTTTAAATTGTTAATGTTTACAGTTCTGTATCCCAGAATCCAGTGATTTTTCTCAGAGGTTGCTATAGTTTAAAGATACGCATATGAAAGAAACTTTAAAATATGCTTTAATATTTATTGTGAAGTTTTTAAGACAACGAAGTGGTAATAACTAATGACCACATGTGAAATATTTTCATTCATCTTTTGAATTAGAAACGGCTAAAAGCTGCAGAAGCTGAGAGTAAACTGAAACAAGTGTATATCCCAACTTAGTAAGTAACTGAAATCTTTTATGATATTTGACCTGGTCTTAATTCTGTCGTGATAAAACATGTCATTATGTTCAGTTTCAGGTAAATTTGAATTTCTTTGTGTATATTACTTTCTTTTCCTAAAAGTACGATCCTGTTTCTTTTACACAACTACTTACATTTTTAAAAAGAAAAAGAAATGGCCGAGAGAAACCATAGCAGAGTAACATGAAGCTAGAGATAAAGAGTGTCATGTATTGTACAAGGGCTTCAAGGAAGTATCAGAAAACTAATCTGTGAACCGGGGGTGGTGATGCCTCAGAGGCTGAGGCAGGAGGATTGCCGAGAGTTCGAGGCCAGCTTTGGCTACATAGTGAGTCCAGGCCAGCCAGAACTACATAAAAAGACATAAAAAGACCCATAAAAAAACAAAACAAAACAAAACAAAACAAAACAAAACAAAACGCCTAACCTGTGGGACTGATTACATTATTTGAAGTAAATGTGTTTCATAAAGTTAGCACCTTTTGATACTTCTACATTATAGAAGGAATTTTCCTTGCATAATGTGTGTTGCTACTTTGAGGTATGTTGTTCACATTGTTTGGTTTTTACCTCATTGTCTTGGTTCTACTAATGGTAAATTAGAACCATACTTACTGTGAATGTTTAATAAATAATGCATAGGATTCAGTTGTTTTAGGTGCCTAGTATTCTATTATCCTTTGCGCTACAAATCATTGCCATATCAAAATGAGTGCCCATTTTGTTTGTTATGTTTTAATTGAATTACTATACTCTTTTGTTGAGCTCTTTGAGATTTGATCATTCCTTAGGTAAAATTTATTTATTGAGCACTATGTGTGTAGTGCTATCCTAGACTCTTTTGGGATTAAAGTGAAATTTACTACAAACTTTTTTTGGGGGCCATGGGACAGGATCTCACTGTGTAGCCCAGGCTGGTCTCGAACTCATGGTGATCATCCTGCCTCAGCCTCCAAGTGCTAGGATTACAGGTGTGCACCACCATACCCAGACTGTTACAAACTTTTTTGTTGTTGTTGTTCCAAGAGTTTTTTTTTAATTCTTAGAGCTGAATACAGTTTATTTGATTTTATTTAATTAATTAATTTTATTTTATTTTATTTTATTTTATTTTATTTTTTTGGTACCGGGGATCGAACTCGTGACCTCACGCTTGCCAGGCAGGCGCTTAAGCCACTGAGCTAAATCCCCAGCCAGTTTTTTTTAATATACCCTTTTGTTTACTGGATTCTCGTATTTGTATAGTACATGTTTTTTACATATAGGATGACTTAATGGAAACGACATGATCTTTCATATTAATTTTTTTTACCTCAATGCAGATAACATGTTTAATTTTTAAAACTACATAATTTATTTGGCCCATAGTTACATCCCTTCTGCAGTGTGATTTTTACTTACATTTAAATTATATATTTTATTTAACTATGTATAAAATTGACATTCCTCAAAGAATTTACCATTGGAACTCCTATGTGTTAGATTTTCAAAAACATAGCAGCTTATACCTCACTATGCTTTCTCCATCACAAGACCATGTTTGACCAAGCAAACCAAATTTACACTGCATTATATTACATTGTGTTGCATTGCATTGCATTGCATTGCAGTGCAGTGCATACACTACTGCTTTACACTGACTTTAGTGTCTTGATCTAATTGTATAGGCTATGGGCCAAATCTTTAAGCTAGCTAGCATCTGTTTTTGTAAATAACATAGACTTGTTCATTTTTGCATTGTCTTTCTCTGCTATAAGGCTGCAATGGCAGAATTAAGAGATTGCCACAGGAATTATATCACCCACACAGCTTACAATACTGAACTCTCTGCCCCTTACAGAAGCTTTCCAATCCCTAATCTAAGAATTATTTTTAGAGATCATACTTTTAAAAAGTTATGTAAGTCATATAAATTTTCAAAAATACTCAGCTGAGTTACTAAATTGGATAAGAGTCTTTATTTCCAAATTATCTCTGAAACAAATGTTTCAAAGCAATAAACTAAAAATGATTTTCTTCTGTTAGCTTTTTGAGCCTGGCAGTTTCCTACTACATCCCCATCTATCCCTTTAAAATCTTAAAAATAAATTTTTTTTTTGTACCAGGGATGAACTCACGACTTCATGTTTGCCAAGCAGGCACTTAACGCCACTGAGCTAAACCTCTGGCCCCATAAAATCTTTTTAAAATTTTGAGACAGGATCTTGCTAAGTGCTCAGACTTGTGATCTTTGTACCTCAGCCTCCTGAGTAGCTGAGAATACAGGCATGTGTCTCCATGTCTGGCATACAATATTTTTTAAAAATTTAAATATTATATCCTTGGAAAATTTTGTTGTTCTGAACTACTCATTTTTCATTTTGTATATTTTTAGTTGAAAACTAAGAGAAAACATCTGTTTGGTTTAATATATTTTTTAAAACATATTGGGGCTGTAGTGCAGTGGTAGCAATTGTGATAAAATTAGCATTTGTGAATCCCTAGTTTGATCCCCAGCACTGCAAAAATAAAAAATGTAAAAGGCACTGCTGACACAAGTTAGAGGTGTAAACAACAGCTCTCTTGTAAAATAGGGACTTGAGCGCACTCAAAAATTAGATGACTTCTGGAGGTGGTGGTGGGGTGTCACCTGAGAGTTACAGTGACAGTGCTGAAAGGAAATGTTAAGTAAGGTGTATGTTCTCAGGCCAAACCAAGTCTACACACCAGGCTTTGACTGTTAAGGCACATTGTGGAAAAAGAAATTCTTGAGCCAAAGTTGTTGAGATTCCAGGTGTCTTGATAGTTGAGACATCTAACATAGTTTGCACATAGAGCATAATCTCCATTTGTTCACTCAGTATTAATTTCTGAGTTTGCCAATTAATTTTGCTGTCTAGAAAATAGATATGAAAGATTGTCTAGAATGAAGCTCTTTGAGGCCAGAGATTTTTGTATACTAGACACTGAATAGGTGCTGAATAAACTGCATGCCACGCGCACCTGTGCAGTGTTCTTGGGCCTGGCTTCTACACAGGGAGTTAGCTGTGTTTGCAGAGTAAGTGCCATATATGGTTCTGAAGAATTAGTGGTTATGTTGACTTGCTCTCTAGGAAATTTGCATATAGACTTTTGATAGATGCCTCCTTTTTATTCCTAAAAATGATTTTGTTAAAAGGTTTAAGTCTCAAAATTATTGATTTTTCTAATTTTAAGTGTTACTGAATGTTCTTCATAGAAATGTGCACACACTGGGAATTGTTGTCAACGGAATAGGCCAGGGGTCAGGATCTCCACAGTGCTAACTGGGCTGCAGAAAGGCACTGGGGTGCCCACGCGGGGTGTCGATGCTGCTCCCTCCAGAGCAGCCTTAGAGGCAGCGGCAGGAATGGAGAGAAAGCGCCTTGATCTCTGCAGTTACACGATGCTGTCTTCAGCTCGTTACTTGATCCAAACTGTTATTTCTTCAAGAGGATTTAAGAGTGGTGAATCCTAATAATTTGCGTCTTTCAGAAGCCTCCAAGGATGGTCTTTAAGTGCCTTTGTATAGACAAGAGGTGCGCTTTTACTGGGAAAGGAAGGATCAGGCACAAAGAGACTGGTTATTATATAGCTCTGTTCTGTAAACTTGAATGGGTTCATTTCAACACCTTGTTTTTAGCAATGTATTTCTGTTTAGCTATAGTAAATTAGTAAGTAGATACTGAGCTTTTTGTCTTGTTATACAAACCATTTTTATCACCTCACTTTACGTTTCATTGAAAGCAGCAAACCAAATCCCAACCAAATATCCACCAGCAATGGCAAGCCTGGCACTGTGAATGGAGCTGTGGGGAGCACGTTCCAGCCCCAGAATCCCCTCTTAGGTCGCGCCTGTGAGAGCTGCTATGGTAAGTTTGCTTCAGCGGGGCTGTCCCTTCCCCTCTGAGGCCTGTCCTGTGTTAACTGCAGGGACCACTCCTGCGCTGTGGGGTGGGATGCTGCTCAGCCTCAGAGCTGTGCGCTCCGAATGAACGGCATAGAGGCTGAGCATAGAGGTTTCTTTGGAGTGAGTAGGCTCCCATTCCTGCTTCTGCTAGGAGCAGAGGGCCTTTCACTGACTCACTCGGTACATACTAGGAAGAGGCCTGGATTT
Organism: Dolichotis patagonum; assembly: GCA_004027295.1. Lineage (NCBI taxonomy): Eukaryota > Metazoa > Chordata > Mammalia > Rodentia > Caviidae > Dolichotis > Dolichotis patagonum. The sequence continues at coordinate 28,042 of PVJX010013956.1, forward strand.
CTTTTGATTTTCTTCTCTGGGCTCTGTGTTTGTTGAGTATTTGATGGCAGTGTTTGCTAAACCACGTGCAGAGTTGTATTAGCTTTGCCTAAACCATGGTCCCAAGATGCATAGTAAATCTTCTTTGGGAGTTTCTCTAGGTTCTTTGACAGAGGTGCCCTGTAATTCTGTAGAAAGGGCCTGTATATGAATAAATCGCTATTTATAATCCTCAAGACACCAGTTTGGGAGATGCTGTTCTGTGATGTTTCCTTTGGCCGCAGGGCCTGTTTGTATTTATCTCTGCTGGCAGTATTGTGTTATATGTTCCCTGGGTGGTAAGTGGGGGTAACTGGTGTGTTCATTTAAATTTCAAGCAACAGCCAGGTGTGGTGGTATACAGTTGTAATCCTAGCACTTGGGAAGAGGAGGCTGAGGCAGGAAGATTGCTGTGAGTTCAAGGACAGCCTGGACTACCTAGTGAGACACTGTCTCCAATAAATGAATGAATGAGAGGCCAACCAAGTAACCTCAAGCAACAGTATAATCTCTTAATAGGACGTTGGTGACATCTTATATATCAGGGTGGCCTGGGGTGGGAGAAAAAAGGCACCTAGTGTTTACTGCAAGTCTACTGTGCCCAGTCTTTGGCTTTCAGCAGCCTTTTGGAGGTAGAAGCCTGGAATTGCCTGCTTACTGTCTGTGGTGACGTAGGACCATGGGGGCTTCATGACTGCGCTGTATGCTGTACCAGGCGTCAGTAGAAAAGGCTTTAAAAACCTAATCTCAAAATTCTCTCTCAGTGCCCAGGAATGTGTGAGCGGGACAGATTGATGACTGTAGAAACGGGGCTTTGGGACGTGTCTAACCATTTTCTGCACCATGGGAGCACCAAAGAAAACTAGATTCTTCTGGTGTAGATTTGACATGAAATAGCATCATAAGTGTCTTTGAGTTGGAAAGTTTGGGTTTTGATGTGCATGTGTATTTGAACGAAAGTTTTAAAAAGGAACCCAGAAGGGCTGCGGGTTTAGCTCAGTGGCCTTAGCACCTAACTGGCAAGTGCAAGGTTGTGAGTTCGATCCCCGGTACCAAAAAAAAAAAAGAAACCTCCTTTAAAAAAGAACCCAGAGGGCTGGGGATTTAGCTCAGTGGCTTAAGTGCCTGCCTGGCAAGTGCGAGGTCGTGAGTTCCATCCCCGGTACCAAAAAAAAAAAAAAACCAAACCCAGAAGACAAATGGATCATTTTTGAGACAAGATCTTGTTATGGTTGCATCCTGGGGCTCACACCACCCTCCTGCCTCATCCTCCTGTGTAGTTGGGACCTATAGGTGTGCACAACCACATCAAATGGCCTGTCTTTTTTTTTTTTTTTTTTAATACTTTCAGGCCCATTCCCACTTACATGTATTCCTTCAAATAATTACTGACATTTATGTGTGTAACTAATAAGTGATTTTGTATTTTTTATCCATGTATTAATTTCTATCATAAAATATTTTAATATACATATAAAATTTTTTAAAAGTAGAATTTTTTTTGTCAAATGATGTTCTCTTTGTGGGCATGAGGGTTGCCATGCACTTGAGGCTAACCTGGACTACACAATGAGACCCTGACTCAAAAAACGTAAAAAAATCATTTTGACTTGTTTTAAATAAGAAGAAAGATTTCTAGATTTCTATTTGTAAGAAATTCTCCCAAAATAGCATAACAATGAGTGCACATACTCTCAGGAAATAAGCATTAAATGCAATGGTCACTGTATTTTCTCAGTCTTTTGGTGGGGAGGGGCTAAGGGCCTAAGCCAAGGCCTTGCACATGTGCTCACAGAGCTGTGCCCGTCTGTGCTTCCTGTCCCTGTCTGTCTCAGTTTCTCCTGTCCTCTGCCCTGCGTGCCCCCCAGTGTTAGGCAAGCCTTTTCCTGCGGAGCCACCTGCCAGCCCGAGCTTTGCTCTTGTTGACATTGGTTCCTGAGGTGTTAGTTGATACCTTCCGTGAACTGTTTGAACATTTTGATCTGATGAAAGTATCAGAGGAAAACTTCCAAGGCAATTGCAGTTACAGTGGTTTTTATGCACTTCATTAACTTACTGTTTCAGCACCAATGTTTTCTATCTTAAACTTCAGGCCCATGGTGAGTGTTTTTAGTGTTATGTGACAGGAGTTTAAACTGCGAAGCAGACCAAAGACAGGTTTGCAATGTTCAGCCAATCAATAAATCAGCTGTGATTGGGTCTTAAAATGTGTTGTAATATCAGCTGACTTGCTCACTTGATATGGATTTATATCGTTGAAAGACATTTTGGTTTCTTAGGAAGAAATTAAGTATTTTGTCTGTTAACTAAAATGAAGGAATGGCAAATAGATTATAATTTCTATTAGAGTCTTGCTTTTATAAATGGAGCTCCCTCTGAGCCCCTTAAGTAAGCCCTAAGGTGCTTTCTGAGCTTGGCGTGGGAACTTGGAATTACACTTTAATACTAATATTAATTATAACAATAACCTGATGTAGTGGTATGTGTCTGGTAATCCCAGCAGGAGGCTGAGGCAGGAGGATTGCTATGAGTTCAAGGCCAGCCTGGGCTACATAGTGAAGACCCTTCCCTCCTCCCCAAGATCATAATAATAACATCTGAAAACTTATTTCCAGATATGTAATTAAAACATTTTCAAATAATAGAACAAAAACTCAGCAGAACAGTGTGTGATATAAGATGCTTCAACTAATACCCTCTGTTAAATGGCATAGGCAATCAATATATAGTAGAAATCCATGCTTTATTGAATCCTGAGTATTGAAAAGTACATGTTTATGTGGTACTTTCATGTTTGACTTATAAACTGGTGAAAGAAAAGTTAACATTGTAAATTAAGAGTAGCTTTGGAATATTTTTGAGATACTAGATTCTGTTTCTATTGATGTTGCAAAATTCATAGTATCTTCTTTTTTCCCCTCTGTCTTTAGCATCACAGTCTCACCAGTGGTATTCTTGGGGCCCACCTAACATGCAGTGTAGATTGTGTGCAACTTGTTGGCTGTATTGGAAAAAATATGGAGGCCTAAAAATGCCCACCCAATCAGAAGAGGAGAAGTTATCTCCCAGCCCATCTGCAGAGGTATATGACAGTAGTTTTTAAAAGTGCTGGAAAACATCATATTTTTCAATAGTTGGCATATTCCTTGGAAAGAGAAGTACTGTATAGGAGAGTTTAAAAATAAACAATGCTATTTTTTTAGCTAAACATAGCACTACATTATTTAGAGTGGGTAGAACAAGGAGAGAGGGGAATAAGGAGAAATCAGTTTTCTTTCAGGTATTCAAAATACTGATCTTGTGTGAGTGCTCAGACAAAAGAATAATCTGTGTGGGTGCTGTTAGCATAAGTAGAGATTTTACAAATTAAGTGTTTTAATTGCTTTGGAAAACAGTTTGTAACCTTTAGATACTGTTGAAAACATCTTATGTAAAGTAGTAAACACCAATTGAATATTTTCTGTCTGCCTGGCTGTTGTGGAAGGGCAGGAAGGTACTGGACTCAATTTTGAGGTGAGCAGTAGTTGAAACATGATTTTGGTAAAATCGTTGTAGATTGAGGATGCCAAACACCTGTGTTCACCAAAGGTAGACTGTTCTTTTTCAGTGCTAATGTGATCTCAGGACTCCCTAAGGATAAAAATCTAACCCCTTTATAAGTTACTGCTATTATATATATGATTTTGGATTATTGTATTACATCTTAACCCTGTTCCCCTCTGTTCTGCTCACATTTCTCCCAAAAGCACATGCTTTTTTTTGTATCCGGAATTGAATTCATGACCTTGTGCTTGCTAGACAGGTACTTGTGCCTCCTGAGCTAAATCACCCTGCCCGAAAGCACACACTTTCAAATGACATTGTAGGGCTGGGTCCTAGGTTATAGATGCCTAAGGAATGATTTAAAAATCAGACTTTTGTGTGAATATGATGCATATGGCAGTGTTTGGACAAGTTCTCTTCTGTAAATGTTTGTTGGTTTGTGGTTCTACAGGATGCCCGAGTTAGAAGTCACCTGTCCCGGCAGGCCATGCAGGGAATGCCAGTCCGAAACACTGGGAGCCCAAAGTCTGCGGTGAAGACCCGCCAAGCTTTCTTCCTCCACACAACTTATTTCACAAAATTTGCTCGTCAGGTCTGCAAAAATACCCTCCGGTTGCGGCAGGCAGCAAGACGTCCGTTTGTTGCTATTAATTATGCTGCCATTAGGGCAGAATGTAAGACGTTTTTAAATTCTTAACCTTACATGTTGTGCTTTTCTAGCCATTTTCTTTCTTTCCCTTTCTATCTCTTTTTTGTTCGTTCGTTCGTTTGTTTGCAATAAACATAAGTTCTTGTGTACAGCCTTTTATTTGGTTTTTTTTAAACATTGTTTTTTGTCTGCTGCCATTCGCATCATGCCAAGGGGGCGGGCATTGAAATCTAAATCTTGTGAGAGTAGTGCTTGGTAGAAGAGGGGTGGGAGGTGGACTAGCCGGTGGGGTTTTGTGATGGAATTGCCAAAAAGTCTCTTAATGAAGCACTTTTATCTGTTGGGCAATGTCACAGAGTGACCCCTAAGGATGGTATTACAATGAAACTCCTTAATCGAGACAGCGAACATGTCCAGTCTTACATGGATGGATTCATTAGGTTCAAATAAAATTTATTAATTCATACTCATTAGAAATCAGATGTCTTTGTAAACTCATTGTCCCAGGAAACCTTTACAGTCATACAACATTATGGAAATTCACAAGGCTTAATAACAAATGCTGTATTTATTAGAAGGCTTAACAAATTATAAATAAACTTTGAAATCATTTGGGGTGAATTTTTTGAAAATACATTTTTATTTTTTTAAGCTAGCATCTAAATTTGTGGTTGAGTAGTCTGTTCAATTTGGTTTTCCATTTCATAATCATATTATAACATGTACATAACTCATTACGTTGTTTTCAACACATTCAGTCTTACATATGTTTCCCTTTTTTGTTAGAAAAAAGGTCATATGTACCAGTGAATTGTGGATTGTCCTGTCATTACTGTATATCTGGAAATGTGTACAGATTTGGTGTGTTAACTCTGGCTAGCGGAGGCATACAACATTTTTCCCCTAAGGAAAAAGATAACTTGCTGTCTGCCTTAAGATGGGAAACCTTAAATGGATTCAGATACTTTATCTGTGATATAAGAAGTGGTATAATGAGATTTTTCCACTTTGGTTTAGAGAGGATACCCATGAAAGAAATGACGACTGGAAAAGTCACTACTTTTTGTTTCTGAAGATAATTTTCAGCAGAAAATTGAAAGTTGAAAACTTTAAAAGTTACTGGCAAAAGCTGTGTAAGAAGGAAAGCCTTTTGTAAAGGGAGTAGAAATTGGCAATAACACCAGTGTCTCATGCAAGGATAAAGAGCTACATTGCATCCATGTCTATTTGAGAGTTTAGGTTTATCTTTAGGTTTGATCTGGAATTACTGAGTTCCTGGACTTACATAATCGCTTTATTACACCCATTTTGAGCAACTGGAAAATAAATGTATTGATCCAAACTGTTTAGTTGGTTTTTGACATATTTACATATAGTTTCTTAAAACAATTAGGACATGAGAAAGAAAATGATCACAGTTCTTCCATTAAATTTGAAGATCCAGTATCATCCTTCTTTCTATAATGGAAAAGAAACTACAATCAGTCTAATTAGTACTGAGATACTTGCTTTCCCCCTGGCTCTTTGTTAATTTTCATTTAATTTGCACATCATCTTTGAGTAAAGTTTGTTTTTCTGTCACACTACACTTAATTTTTCCCCTTTTCAAAGGCCATGCTGCAAGAAAAGAGAGTGCGGGTTGTGATTAAATGACCTGTATTTCTGCAAACTTCTGAAAAATAGTCATTTATTGAGATGAGATTCAAAGAGCATAATTATTTGTATTTACTTCACTGGTCATGAGGTCCACATAGAATCTGATTCTAGAACGGTTAATTTGATCCAAACAATTTAAAATTACAGCATTTGAGCAGCCGTCTACTCACATTTTCAAGCAACTAATGAACTCTTTGTACCATCTAATTGATTCTTGCATTGATTTTTCCCTGCTTATATGTATCTTGTATAACCTCTGCAGCAGATGCCTTAATAGTACCTTGTTAATAAGATCAGGTGTTAATAACCTGATGTTTGACAGCTGAGTCTGTGGTAGCTGGGAAATGAATAAGTATATATATTTTCAGTACGCATTCTCTGGTCCCTGCTCCCCCTGGAAAAACTTGAAATCACTGTAATGTAGTGTGAATGTTTCAGATCAGATGGAAGTTTGTAATTTTTAAAAAGTTCTAATTAATGCATTTTAGAATAATTGATCTTTATATTGAGAAAAGAAAATTCTGAGCTTGAGACTTTAATAAGTACTATAGAAGTTGATCTGTTTCTTGGCTTCTAGCCTTGGTGGCAACATCACAATGTAAGAGTTAATGGGAAAGAAGCAGTAAGCCAAGGAGGTAAACTCGGGTAGTGTAGGGAAAGCATGATCACAGCTCAGAGTACTTGATTTATGAGGTATTCCCTACTTGGAGGAAAAATTTTTCATTGGCTGCAAAATACTCTTAGTTGTTTATTTGCATTAAGGAATGTGTACTAAGACATTTAATACAGTACAAAAGGAGAATCTTCATAAGGCAATATTTACTCCAAGGAAAAGGAATGCAAAGGAGACATACCAGTGGATGGGAGATTCCTTCATCCTTTTAAACTGAAATCAATACAAGCTATGAAAATGTTCCCTGTTAAGTGATTTAGAGATGCCGTATAAACCAGGCATGGTGGCACACACCCAGACGCCCAGCACTTGAGAGGCTACAGCAGGAAGAGCACCACAAGTGGGAGGCCAGCCTGGGTTTGTTACATAGGAAGACCTTGTCTCAAGAGAACTTCCAACTATCCAATATTACCAACATTTAAGAATATGCATGAGAAAAAACACTCAAGAAGAAAAATAATACATGAATTATGTATTTATGGGAAGGTGGTTTTTAAAATGAATTTTCCCATATACTTAATAATGTACCTATGTGTGTGACTATATAAGCCTGCCAAAATGTCCTAGCCAGTTCTGCCATGCAGATCGTGGCTATTAAAAGTAGTAAACTAAAATCCAAGATAGCATGAAGAAAATTAGCAGTGTCTTAAAGGTTTGTCCCGACAGCACAGTTTATAAAGCATGATGTTTAGACAAAGCATCTGATCATAGTGGTCATAGCATATGACCACTGTTTTAAGATTCAGGCCCTTTAGACTGAGGTTAATTAAGTAGATGTGTTGGCAGCTCCGCAGATGAAACCAGCGTCCCTAAAAACGTAGGTCCAGATGATTTCCCTGTCACCTGGGAAGTGTGCATAGAATTAAGTGGTTCTGAGTTAATAATACACCAGCATTGCATGGCCGCTGTGTTTCCCAATATGACTTTTTGGTGTTTTCTGAGGTAGTTTAGGCTGGCCTTGAACTCACTATATACCTCCAGAGTGGCTTAAAACTTTGAGCCATCCTCCTGTCTCAGCCTCCTAGTTGCTTGATTACAGGTGTGTACCACCACGCTTGGCTTTTCTTTGAGACATTTTTTGGGAGTCGGTGTTTGAAGATAGGAATTCAACTTTGAAAGTACCCTAAGAGCCTATTCATGAGAAATTTATTAGACATGAGTTTTTCTAGTCAGCAAAAGTTACTGTTAGTCATTGTCTAGCTTTTCTCAATTTGTATAGTTTTAAAATATCAGAAGAAACAGTTTTGCTCGTTTTTTTATAAATTTAGTAGCCACTGTCCTCTTGTATTTTACTGTTTTTTAAAAATTTATGCATGTTAACAGAACTATGGGTTTGTTTTAGTGATGTATTTTTTCAAATGGGTACTTAAATTTTTTTAAACTATAAAAGTGGTTACACATATCTTTTTCATTCTTGATTTACTCGTTTTAGAGGTAATCGTTACCATTTTTGGTAGCTTTTGTCCCCATTATCATTTTGAGTGTTCAGAGGTATTCTAGGGATCTCTTAAGAATCCGTGTAAGTGTATTGTTTGTTTTTATACAGATGTCAGTCTCATTGTTTACCTATTTTGTATTTAATGCTAGTACATTGAGAGCTACTTCATTTGGGGGGGGCTACTGTACAATAATTTTATTGTACCACAATTTAACCAGTTCTGTATTTAAATTTTTTGCTATTTCTAACATTTTCTATTATAATGTTGCAACCAATATCCTGATACAGATATCATTTCATCCTAATACTAAAAATTGAAATGTAGGTAAGCAGGAAGTATAGCTCAGTGATAGAGCCCCACGTTGGCATGCTCTTGAAGCCTAGGTTCAATATTTGGCACCAAAACAACAAAAAATAGTTTTATAAGGTAGATCTCTAAGTACAAGAGCCTAGCTAGAATGTACATTTTGAATTGCGGAGTTGGCATCAGAAAAATTGCAGTTTATAATTTCTCCCACATCTCCAGAATACCTGATTCTCTAGAATTGTGCCCACAACGTCACTTGCCATTGAAGTGCTTCATTAGTTGATGAGAAGTATACCTTACATTAGCTTGCATTTCCCATTTCTAATAACAGAAATCATTCCACTTTTGAAAGCCATTTGTATTTCCTTTGTCAGCTGTTTTTATTTATTTTTTTTTTTTTTGGTACCGGGGATCGAACTCACGACCTCGAGCTTGCCAGGTAGGCGCTTAAGCCACTGAGCTAAATCCCCGGCCCGTCAGCTGTTTTTTCACCCCGGTCTATTTTCTATTAGAAGTCTTCTTGCCTTGTGGCAAGTTTTTTGTTTTTTTTTTTGGAGCTGGTGATCAAACTCACGACTGCACGCTTGCAAGGCAGGCGCTTATGCCACTGAGCTAAATCTTGTGGGAAGTTTTTATACCTTAAAGTTAGCTTTGATCAGAGATGTGATGCAGATATCTCCCTCATTTTGTCTTTGACTTGTTTACATTTGCTAAACTTAACATCATCTATAAAAATTGTTTTGCTCGACATGGTAGCACACACCTGAAATCTCAGGGTGTGGGAGTGAGGCAGGAGGATTGCCAGGAGTTTGAGACCAGCTTGGGCTGCATAATGAGTTCACAGCCAACCTGGTACATAGCAAGACCATCTTAAAACATGTTTTATAGTACTTGGGTTTTATGTCTTGTTAAGAAATACCTTTACAGTTCTATAAGCAAATCCTACCAGTGGTTTTATTTTGACTGGGATATTGAAAACCGATGTAGATGTCATTGTGAATTTTACCTCAGTTTCTATATTTGAGGCTTTTCTTTTTTTTTTTTTGGTACCGGGGATCGAACTCACGACCTTACGTTTGCCAGGCAGGCGCTTAAGCCACTGAGCTAAATCCCCAGCCCTATTTGAGGCTTTTCTATGTCACTTCCACTGCTCCAGTGTTTTTAAAACATCGCAGAAAAATGACATAATTGCCATACTAGTGACAGGGTTCTACCATGTTTGCCTCAAGGAAACCGGAAGTATTTTGTAGGAAGCTAAAAAACAGTGCCTTGTGCCCAGTCAAGTGATTGAGCTGCGGGTGTTTTCCATACCTGGATAGGCGATTTGTTTCTTCGGATGTTTCTCAGGGTGTTTTCTTTTCCATGCACTTTTAGTAGCTATTTAAGTAGAAATGGGCGAGTAATTTGGAAGCAAGGACTGACTGACAGGTGACATCAAGTTTGGTCTTGTGCACTAACCCTATATGTGGTTCCCTAGGGGCAGAATGGATTCTTCCTACTAAATACCGTAGCTGTCATTTTTCTCATGTTCAACCAATTAGGTCACCTTAGCACCTTTCACTCTGATTTCTTAGTAACTGAGACTGTAACTCTTAGTACCAACTACTTTATAATGAATATTGGTGAAGTATGGATCCTTCTAAAGAGTTTTGATCTCTGTCAAGAGGTACCTTGTAGCATCAGTTTTCACTTGGAACATTGTATAATTCTACTGATTTAATGAAAAAAGCAAATTAGTGTAGTTTAGAATGCAGTGTCTTTGATTCATTGTGTTGCTGACCCTTTGATGGATTAGTTGATTCTTGTCAAAGTGATAATGTACATCAGGGTCTGTTAGTTGCAGCCATTTTAGTAGCTTTCCTTTGGGGTTTGTAGACTGGAATAAAGAGTGAAGTTAGCCTTACTCCTAGTAATACAGCAGTTCCCTTTGTCCAAGATAATTGAGATAACCAACATGATTCATTCAAGCTTTTTTTTAATTAGAGAAGAATGTTTTCTCCTTTTCCTACATAACCTGAATTTTCAGTGAAATAGTGATGCTAGGAAGGAATTCTGTAGTATTAATGTTTGATCCTTGCAGGGTTAGAGGCACTTCCTGATGTTTGTTAGCTTATACCTCCAAAATGTGCTTATTAGTATTTCTGCCTGTGTCTTCACTGTTACTCAACAGCAGGTGAAAAGCTTCTAATTTCTTTCTTTCCTAAAGGAAATCAGCTGAACAGGAGGAAAGGAATTGGACCATTTACAGTTGTCAGTGGTTGCATGATAATTCACTAGTGCTTCGAGTACATACTCGGATTTGTGGTGTTTGAGGCTTTTGCAGTATGTGCTAATTTTAATGTTTTTTTTAAAATGCTATTTTCCCATCTGTTTAATAGTTTCTAGGAAAATGTTTCCTTGGAGAAAGGATGGAGCTTATGACAAAGTCAGTTTGTACTTATTTGAGGTTTCAGATTGAATTGTACATTTTAACACAAGCAGTGCAAAGAATTTATAGTTGTCAAAAGAACATTTCCTTTATGTATTCCTAGAAAAGTGAACTCACATGCAAAAGGAAAAATTGTCTAGTGGAATTGAAGTCTGTATGACATTCTCAAATATTTGAAGGTGGGGAAAGACATAAACACACAATGAAATAAGCTACTCTGTTAAGCTTTATGGCAATGTCTGGATTTTTTAAAAAGTTTAAAATATACATTTTATTTTTTCCCTTCTAACTTTTTATATTAACTCTTGGTATGAGAGACATTTCTGTTTCTCATCTACTCTACTTTCCTAGTGACAGTTAATTTAAAACACTGTTATATACTTCATTTTCCCCTCTACAATGTCATGATAAGGAGTGAGCTTTTATGAGCTAATCCCCATCCTTGCAGCTTCTTCCCATTCCAAGGGTTGGATGAAATACTCTGCACATGGGTAACTGTTCACATCTCAGCACAGGTGCCGTCGTAGTAGGGTAAGAAGGAGAGGGAACCTGGGGTAGCTCAAATGGCCATGTTATTAATCTCGCCAGGTTCTCATCTAATGGAATTGAGCTTTGCCAAGATAAGTGAAGACTTGCCAGTAAGGAACACACCACAGTCTAGGGGTGGAAGAGTGCTGCTTTCATCAGCTGTGATTATTTCAAACCAGATCGGTTGTATGTTAGGACTGGTTCACGTCATACTATGGGCATTTTCCTACTATACCATAGAAATGCTGTGGCAAGAACAGAAGCATGTTTCTATCACTTTCCAGGTGGGCACACACCATGAATAGGGGTGTGTATGTGTTTGTGTGTAGCACTGGTATGAGGCTTCATAGTCAGCACTCGCATGTAAACCCCTGATTTAGTATTGAGATCCGGAACTAGAAAGAGTTTTCCTAACCCAAAAGTAAATCGTGCTGGAATCTGCTAGATACTTTGCACTGTTTTCCACTTGCACCTTTATTTCTGCAGTGTGGGTGGTATAGGTAGAGAAACTCACCTCACTGGTTGTCTCCATGTTTCTCTCCTCAGATGCAGACAGACACGCTGAACTATCTGGAAGTCCACTGAAAGGCAAAAGCACTAGGAAGCCTTTGGCATGTATCATTGGGTATTTAGGTGGGTATTTTCTAATGGGAGAGAAGAAAAAATAATTTCTACGTGTTACATGTAGCCATTTTAAATGCATATCTAAACTAAATTCAAACTTTCCAAATGGATGAAAATGGTTATCTCCGTATGTTTAACTTACTTTTGTTTAGAAACTTTATTACCAACAGACACGAAATTGTGGGTATGTTTACTTTTTACAAAAAATACTTGCAAAAAATATTTTCAGGGAGATAAATACAGATTAAGCAAAAAGAGGCAAATGAATTCAGTTATTACTTACAGGTTACGTATTCTTCATATTTTTATTTACATCCTTAAGCTCAGTCATATTTTGGTACTTGACTGCTTTGAAACTCATCAAACTGGTACTCAACACATTTTGATGCAGAAATTTTGTTCAGATACTCATTCTTTGGTACGCAACCTGCAAGTTAGAATTGTTGGTATTGATTGCCTTGTGGCTTGTTACCTTTCCAGCCAAAACAATTTGTTTGGTATGGTTGTTTTGGGTATTTAATGTGCTGCTCAGAACCAATTACTGTATCTCTAATTTACATCACTCTTTCCTTTAAATAGACAATTGCTTTACTTTGTTTGTTTGCTTTTTTTTTTTTTTTAAATTTAAATTTTTTGTTTTTTGGTACTGGGGATTGAACTCATGACTGTGTGCTTGCAAGGCAGGCGCTTATGCTGCTGAGCTAAATCCCCAGCCCTTTGTTTTTTTGTTTTTTTGAAACAGAGTCTTGTACTGTAATTCAGGCTGGCCTTGAACTCACTTTGTAGCCCAGGCTGGCCTTGAACTCATGGTGATCCTTCAGCCTCCTGAGTGCTGGGTTTGACTGATTGACTTTCTTTCTTTCTTTCTTTTGTTCGTTTGTTCTTTCTTTCTTTCTTTCTTTCTGGAGGTCAAATCAATCGTTAGCCTACATTTTCAAAATACTGAACAGCCGGATGTATAGCTCAGTAGTAAAGCACTTGCCTATCATGTGCAAGGCACTGGATTTGATCCCTAGCATCCCCAGCCCTCAAAGTTACAGTATCAGTATGCCAAAAGGTTTACTTTGAAAGGGAAACATTTGTACTACTTCCTGGTTTTTATTACACCAACTAACTGAGAGATCTCCAAATATGTGGTTCCATTCACATGTGGAAATACCACAATTAGGAATATTTTAAAATAAGAATATTAAAATATTATTAAGAAGTAATTTTTTAAAAAGCTTTATAGATGAATGGTTTATAAAGCAACGGGTTATAACACACCTAAAAGCAAGGATGGCTTGTTTTGTGCTTCTGATAATTTCTTTTTCATTCTCTTAGTAAAAGTGAAATATATACTTAGAGTTGCATTAATCTTCTTTCTCTGTCAGGAGGGGTGTAATTATGAAGTATTCAGAATTTAGACATCCAGACTGTTAAAAATCAGAGTGGAACTCCTTGAACTTGGTGTATTATCTAGTTCTCATCAACATGTCCCTACTCAGAAGCTTATAGTTCCCGCTTAGATGTTACTCTGCCAATTTCTTGCTTTATTTCTCAAGGTCTAAAAAGTTGCTTTGATATTGTCCCAAAATACCGAACAGTTACTGGCATGGCCTAAGTAGTGGTGATAATGCCCTTAACAGCGCTGTCTTAAATTCCCCGTCTTGCAAGGGAAAGTACCTGGTTATAAAACTGTAGAATATAGCTTTCCAGTGTAGTCTGCCTTCCCATGGGTAACTGTGTATTTCTTCTATGGGCAGATTGGCTTCTAGTCCCACCAGATGACCCCAGACTTCTGTTTTTAGCCGAACCTCATCCCTACATAACATTTCTGTGTATTTACTATGTTCCAGATACTTGCAGTCCACGATTTGGGGAACACCAAGATGAATAAAGCCTTGCCCTTTTTTTTTTTTTTTTTTGTACCGGGGATCAAACTCCCGACCTCACGCTTGCCAGGCAGGCACTTAAGCCACTGAGCTAAATCCCCGGCCCCAAGCCTTGCCCTTAAAAATCTTGGTGAAAGCATACTGTGGAGTGTGTGTGTGTGTTGCTGAGGCTCAAACCTAGGCCCTCGCTCATGCCACGCAAGTGCTATACCGCTGAGCTGTACCCGCAGCCCTTGGGGAAGCTGTTTCTGGTTAGTGTTAGGGTTGCTACTTGAGGAGAATAATAGTTGATCTCAGCCTTGAAAGATAGATAAAATTTGAATAGATGGAAAAGTAGGAAAAAAGGTATTCTTTCATGAAGCTAAGAAAACTAAATGGACAAAGCCTCCATTAAGTCTAAGGAAAAGTTTTAGGAAAGTAATTTGGTCTGGATCAAGTACAGGATATGGAGGGTATAAAGAAAAACAAGACTGATAGACCTTCAGTGCCATGTTGGGAAAAAAAATGATCATTTTGGGGGTAATAGTATTTAAGCCATTCCTAAATTTTGACAAGTACAAGATTTTGACCAGACCAAGTTGTAGAAATTGTAACAATTAAAATGGATTTTTCTGGAGCTGGGGATATGGCTTAGCAGCATAAGTGCCTGTCTGGCAGGCACAGGGTCCTGAGTTCACTTCCTAGAACCAAAAGAAAAAAAATAGATTTTCTTTCTTTCTTTCATAGGGGGGATCAAACTCATGACCTTGCGCTTGCCAGGCAGGCGCTTATGCCATTGAGCTGAATCCCCAACCCCCTAAAATGGGCTTTTCTGAATTGTAGTAAATCAGGTTGTCTTGGCCTTCACCTTAGGGGAGAGGTGAGAGTAGTTGGCAGACAGGTTCAGCTTTGGAGAAAAGGTATTGGTAACATACTGAGGTTCTTCTATCGAGGTCCTACAGTATTGCAATTTCTGTCCATCTACAAAAAACAGATAGTTCTGGGCTGTGTGGCTCACAACAGTATACTTAAACACATACCACCTACACTTCACATTTTTAAACATACGTTTTTGGTCAAAGCATTTCATCTATTATTCGACTGTTCTATTTGGACTACGGCTGGGAGTGATTGCACCTGATCCTGCTCCCTGTTGACAGGCCCAGAGAAGGAGTCCTGGTTTTCAAAAAGCTCCTACAAGACCTGTTCCACGTAACTGACTGAACAGAGCACAGAGGTGTTTTTTTCTGAGGCTACCTCTTCAGATAATCACTTGATTTCTAATACCTTGAAGAGTCAGATGCTTTATTCCCTTAGTAAATCTCATATCATAAGTGACCTTCTGAAGTGGCTTTTGTGTGTGTTTGTATTCACAACCTGAGGCTCAGCTCTGGCCAGCAGGGGAAAACTGCTTACTTGATAAGCAAAGCCATGGCAACATCACTTGGAGCTGCTTCATTATGCGAGTCTGTGGCTGACTTACGAGGACCTGACTCTCGGCTCATTAAAAAATAAGATGTGTGCTGTTAGCCAGTTGTGAATGCACAGAGATTTTAATACCATGTTCTGAGTTGAGAAACCTTTTTTCCTCCTGTCAGAGATCCATCCTGCGAAGAAACCTAATGTAATTCGATCTACACCAAGCCTGCAAACCCCAGCCACCAAGCGGATGCTAACCACCCCGAATCACACATCTCTGAGCATTCTGGGGAAAAGAAACTATAGCCATCACAATGGCCTGGATGGTATGTAAGCTCAGGAATACCGGAAGCTGTTCTGATTAGCCAGGGCCCCTCTGTCCTTACCTGCCGGGGCCAGTCATCCGCCGAGTCCAAGAATGTATTATAGATTCCCCATGATTGATATGAATGTGTGTGAAGAGGATTAAGGGGGAAAACTGCCATGTGCCATAGTGAAGACGTTGTGCCAAGCGAAAGTTCTCCGTTTCCTAGGGGGGCACCTTTTGCTCACATCTGTTAGGAGACTGCTTTGGAGATGAAGTCTTTTTAGCAGGTTGCTTCTGTGGGATGATAATGTTCTTGCTGTGATGCACACTCACTGCTCATTTGAAGTGTTCTTGAGCAGACGGGATTATTTTATCTTACGTCAGATATCAGTGCTCTCCGGGGGTCCTTCAGGTTTCTGTGGATCATTTTTTGAATTTGGCATTTGTACCTATTTCCTTCACCTTATAAAATTTTTAATTACTCAAGAGTGTGACAAATCATGAAAGGAATTTCCTGGGTAATGTACTAAATACAGAAATAATAATTTGTTTGAAATTGAAACACCAAGAAATAGGGCTGGGGATTTAGCTCAGTGGCTTAAGTGCCTGCTTTGCAAGTGCAAGGTCGTGAGTTCGATCCCCGGTACCAAAAAAAAAAAACACCAAGAAATACTACTTTTACCCAAAGTACTTTTCTTAGACTTGGCGACATGATGACTTTTCAGGTGGAATTGAATTATCTTACCATTTGGACTATAAACTACTGTAACAGGTCATCTAGGCAGTATAAATTGTTCCTTTCAATAGTTCTGGAGTTTTAAAACTGTCTTTACTGTTTAAGTGTTGACATTTATTTATGAATAAAACTCTTCAGGCTTTTCATGACTTTTGGAACTCTAAATTCCTTCAGTGACAATAAATTGCTTATAACAAGGCCCTAGAGCAAGGATGTGGAACAGACTTTCTAATAATAATTTCCTATGGTTGCTTTCTTTCAATATAACTTGATGGTCATAATCATGTCAAAATGAGTTTAAAAATGTGGGAGTATGTAGTTTAGATTTGTAAGGTCTCAATTTGCTGCAGATACGACTTTCAAAAATTCGGCCGCACAGCAGTCTTGCAGCAGTACCTTGATCATGCCCCCAGATGCTCACTGTGTGAGTAATAGATGCCCAAGGGTGGGTTATGTCAACATGTAAAGATTGGGTTGCTGTTCAGCTTTTCTTTGGATTCAAGCTTAAATAGAACCCAGAATCTCTCTTTTCCTCCTACTGCCTCCCTGGTGTATAATCCTGCTATGTTGTGATTTGTTACATATTTACAAAACGACTGTTCTTTCTGATGTTGGAGTGACAGCTTTCTAGTATCTTCCTCCTGTCCTACTCTGGGGTGGCTCTGAACCTCCATCCCAGCTGTGCCTTGTCCATCAGCACCTCGTACTCAGTAGCGTGGATACTGATCTCCTCAGAATTTCTTCTTTTTTTTGGTATCGGGGGTTGAAACTCACAATCTCGTGGTTGCCAGACAAGCAGTTGTGCCACTGAGCTAAATCCCTGGCTCCTCAGACTTTCTTTAAAATGCCACCTTATAGTGTCCCCTCTCCAGGGCATTTGTCCCTTTTTTTTGTGAATGACTGCTGCTGCACAGCCGTGGCTTTTCTGCTCTGAGCAGGAGGAGTGGACAGAGTACTCAGGAATCTGGTGTGACGCTGACTTGAACAACGTCAGTCCCATTTTCTGAAGAGACCCAGCTGCTCACGCACTGCTTCGTCCAGGTTCCATTTGTCTTGGAAGCTGAGACATTGTGCCCGCTGCTGTCCTCACTCCCTTGCTGGTGTTATCTCCTTTAATTCCCATGACGGAAAACCTGGGACGTCAGAGAATTGTTTTGCGTACCATTATACCTGGTACTGTATAGGCTTACTAGATTTTAATAAATATATAAAGGAAATTGATTAGGGAAAATGAGACTCTAGAGAGGTGAGTTAAAATTTACATCACTAGTAGATGACTGTATATGCTATATGATAGAAAAATAAGGCAAATGTTGAAATTTTTAAAATGTATTACACAGGGACACAATAGCCAATGAATTCCCCACAAGGTGCATCCTTGTCATCTTCAGTTGCCCTGTCATGACTGCCTCAGTGCCCTCAGTTGATGCATGTACCTGTCATGGTCATTTTGACTTTGGGGAAGAGCCAAAGTCACAGGGCTCCAGACCCAGTGAGTGAATGAGATGGAGGAGGACACACTAGCATGGTTTTAGAAGCCCGTCTTTCTGTTGGATGGCGGTTGGCAGCAGCACTCACTGATTTTTGATTACACCTCATGAAGATATGAAAGAGGGCTTCCAGAATTGCTTCAGAAGTGGCAAGAACAATGGGATCAGTGTGCTCAAGTATTTGGGGGCAGGTTAATGGCAATGTGTATTTTATTGTAATTTTTAAAAATTTAAGCTTTCACCATATATCATATTTTGATCACTACTTGTAGATGAACTGGGATTCTCACTTGTGACTAGTTTTAGAATCTGAGCTTTTTTTTTTTTTTTTGCACTATATAGTTTAGGCTGACCTACACTACATAGCCCAAGCTGGCCTTGCCCTTGAAGTCGTCCTGCCTCAGCCTCCAGAGAGCTGGGATTATAGGCATGTGCCACCATGCCCAGCACACAATCTGTGTTATTCACTGCTGTTAGTGATGACGTTTGGCTCTTGA
>PVJX010013957.1:0-46113 GCA_004027295.1 Dolichotis patagonum
TTTGTCTATTTCTTCAGTGTTATCGAACCTATGAGAGTAGAGGTTTTCAAAGTAGGTGTTGATGATCTTCTGTATTTCCACTGAGTCTGTAGTAATTTCACCTTTCTCATTTCTTATTGCATGAATTTGAGTTTTTTCTTTTCTTTTTTTAATAAGGTTGGCCAGGGGCTTATCAATTTTATTTATTCTTTCAAAGAACGAACTCTTTGATTCATTGATCCTTTATACTGTTTTCTTAGTCTCTATCGCCTTAATTTCTGATCTAATCCTTATAATTTCCTCCCTTCTTTTGGCTTTGGGCTTGGCTTGTTCTTCTTTTTCTAGATGTTTGAATTGTAGCATCAGGTTGTTTATTTGTGTTTGTTCTGTCTTTCTGATGTGGGAACTCAATACAATAAATTTTCCTCTGAGGACTTCTCTCATTGCATCCCACAAATTCCAGTAAATTTGTTTGTGTTTTCATTTGCTTGTAGATAATGTTTAATTTCTTCCGAGTTTCGTCTGTGACCCACTGATTGCTTAAGTGTGTATTACTCAGTTTCCATGTGTTTGTGAGGTTTTTACAGTTGCTTTTGTTGTTAATTTCTAATTTCATGGCACTATGATCTGATAACACGCATGGGATAATTTCAATTCTTTTGCATTTACTTAAATATGTTCTGTGGGCTAGTATATGGTCTATTTTAGAGATCATCCCATGTACTTCTGAGAAAAATGTATATTCTGATTTTGTTGGATGAAAAACTCTATATACACCTATCAAGTCCATTTGTTCACAGGTATGATTCAGTTCTGTTGTTTTTTTGCTGATTTTCTGTCTAGTTGATCTATGCCTCTGTGTCAATGGCATGTTAAAATCTCCTGTTATAATTGTGTTATTGTTTATTTGACTTTTCATTTCTTTAATATTTGCTTTGTGTAGCTGGGTGCTGTTGAAGTTGGTGCATATATATTTAAGATTGTTTTCTCTACCTATTGAAGTTTACCCCTAACCAGTATGTAGTGACCTTCTTTATCTCTTTGGATCATTCTTGGTTTGAAATTCACATTGTGTGCAAACAGGATGGCTACCCCTGCTTTTTTTTTTTGGTTTCCTGTTGCATGACGTACTGTTTTCCTTCCTTTGACTTTTAGTCTATGTGTTTCCTTTTGGGTAAGATGGGTTTCTTGTAGACAGCATATGGGTGGATGTTGCTTCTTGATCCATTCTGCCAGTCTGTTTCTTTTGATTGGTGAGTTGAGGTCATTTACATTAATGGTTATAACTGTTATATATTGGTTTATTGTTGACATGTTATCTTTCTGCTGTTGTATCGTTAGCTTTCCATTCTATTTAATTGTCTACCTTTCTTGTTGGGTTTATCCTATGTGTATCTAGAATATCTTTCAGTATTCCTTATAGGGTTGGTTTTGTGGTCATGAAATTTTTCAGCTGTTCTTTGTCATGGAAGTATCTCATTTCTCCATCCATTTTGAAGGATAGTTGTGCAGGGTATGTCAGTGTGGTTTGGAAGTGGTTTTCCTTTAGGATCTGAAATACTTCACTCCATGCTCTTCTTGACCTCATTGTTTGTGTTGAGATGTCTGCTGTGATTCTGATAGGTTTTACTTTATGGGTGATCTCTCTTTTCTCTCTAACAGCTTGTAGTATTTTGTTCTTGTAGTGGGTTTCTGGGATGGTGATTATTATGTGTCTGGGTGTAGTTTTATTTTGGTTATGGCTGTTTGGAGTTCTATATGCTTCACTTATCCAGATGTCTGTTTCTCTTCTCATGTTTGGGAAGTTTTCAGCTATTACTTCTGTAAATATCCTCTTGATATCATTTTGGCTGTCCCCTTCTTTTTCATTTATCCCTATTAATCTTACATTATTTTTCTTTGCATAATCTTACAGCTGTTGAATGGTTATTTCCTGATTTTTTGTTATTTTTAAAAGATCTTTCCTTTCTTGTTCACTAGCTATAATCTTATCTTTGAAGTCTGAAATTCTATCTTCACTTTCATTGTGTCGGTTTTTACAGCTTTGAACAGAATTTTTGATGTCCTGTATATCTCTTTGTATCTGCTTTATGCATTCTGTTTGTTTCTTATAGTGTTCATTCATGGATTCTATCTGCTTGCTTTTTTCCTCTAATTTTTTAGCTGTGTCTTCACTAGATGTGTTCATTGTTTCATTCACTACTTTTATCATTTCTTCTTTTACCTGGGCAATTATTTCTCATTTGAATTTCTCCATAGTTTCTCCTATTTGCTTCTTTATTTCAGTTGATATCATTTCAGTCATTTCAGGTGTATGGCTTCTATTTTCTTCTATGTACATGGTTCCTAGGCTTTCTTGGGATGTGCTGGAGAAATGAGGTTGCCTTTTAGTCTTTCCTTTTGTCATTTTTCTTTATTTCCTTGGTTTGAGTGGTGTTCCAAAGCGTCCTCTGGGTGTGTAACATATAACCTCCTGCACCCTCAGCTCCTGGAGCAGTCTCAGCTCCCATGCAGGCTTTTGGCTCCCTAAATTGAGAGGCAGAAGCTGGTCATGGAGAACTGGGGCCGGTGGA
Organism: Dolichotis patagonum; assembly: GCA_004027295.1. Classification (NCBI taxonomy): domain Eukaryota; kingdom Metazoa; phylum Chordata; class Mammalia; order Rodentia; family Caviidae; genus Dolichotis; species Dolichotis patagonum. Next base: position 2,553 of record PVJX010013957.1, read on the forward strand.
ACCCCTGGGGCACAATCCCCTGTCCTAGGGAGGTGGACATGAACTCAACTGCTGGGAGTGCTGGTCTTAAGCTCTCCTCATGCCAGCCCAAATGAGCTCAGAGTCCTCGTGTGCATTTTCCACCTCCTGAAATTAAAGAAGGCCACTGGGTGTGGTTAATGAGGCCCTGGAAGTTCTATTATTTTTTTGCTGATTTTTTGTCTAGTTGATGTATCTTTTTGTGACAGTGGGCTGTTTAGGTCCCCTGTAATAATTGTGTTCTTGTGTATTTGGTTTTCATGTCCTTTAGTATGTGTCTTCTATAGTTGGGTGCTCCTGTGTTTGGTGCATATATATTTATAATTGTTATTTCTTCATCTTGAATTTTTCCACCTATGAGTATATAGTGACCTTCTTTGTCTCTTTTAATCATTTTAGGTTTGAAGTTCACATTGTCTGCAAATAAAATAGTTACTCTTGCTCTTTTCTGGGTTCCTGTTGCATGGAATACATTGTTCCATGCTTTGACTTTTAATCTATGAGTTTCTTTTTGAGTCAGGTGTGTTTCTTGTATACAGCATATTGTGGGATCCTGTTTGTTGGTCCATTCCATCAACCTGTTTCTTTTGATATGTGAATTGAGCCCATTTACATTTATGGATATCACTGATAAGTACTGGCTTGACTTTGCCATGTTGTGTTACTGTTGTTAGTTTCCTGCTTTTGTCTCATGTTTATTTTCTTATCCAGCTTGGTGATTTCTTTCTGTTGTTGTTCTGGAAATTGTGGTCATTTTTATCTCTACCTAGGATGTCCTTCAGCACACCTTCAAAGGTGTGCTTAATAGGCTTTCCTTGGTAGGTGAGTTGTGCCTTTTCTCTAACAGTGTTAGTATTCTCTTTTTATGCTGTATGTTTGCATTCTTAATTATTATATGTCGGGGTGTAGGTTTATGTTGATTATGACTGTGTGGCATTATATATGTCTCACTTATTTGTATATCCAGTTTTCCCTCCATGTTTGGGAAATTTTCTGCCATTATTTCTGTGAACAGCTTAGCTATATCTTTTGCATTGTCTCCTACCTCCTCACTAATGCCCATTATTCTAACATTGTTTCTCCTGGCATCATCTTCTAGCTGTTGGATTGTCATTTTGTGCTCCTTTGTTGTTTTTATAAGTTCTACCCTTTCAAGATCGCTATCAGCTATCCTGTCCTCAAGGTCCGAAATTCTATCCTCAGCTTCATTTAAATGGCTTTGCAGGCTTTCAATACAATTTTTTGCTTCTTGCATATTTCTTTCACTTTGTTTTGTAGATTCTGCTTGTTTTCTGCATTGTTCATTCAAAGTTTCAATCAATTTCCCATGTCCCTGTAGTTTCTTATCTTTTTCTTCTCTAGCTATGTTGAGCAGCTCATTTATTAAGCTTGTTACTTTTGTCTTTACATAAGACGTTATTTCTAATTTGAGTTCCTCTATAGCCTCATGGATTTGTTTCTTTAATTCATTTGCTATCTTTTCAGTGATTTCTGGTGTATGAATTTTAGGGTCCTCTATTTCATTATCACCTGCACTTGCCTGTGATGGACTAGATGTTCAGGATTGCATTTTGCCTTTTTGTTTAGTGATTTTCACCTTTTGGGTAAATGTCTGGTCTTTCTATTCCAGCAGTCACAAATTTCTGCAATGTGTGTTTCAGGGTTCTACTGTGTGGTTGATGTTTGTCTAATTGCTGAGTACCACCATGAAGAAGAGATCTAATATCCTGAATTCCTCCTATGGTGTCTGTTGGGTGAGTCCTATATTTTTTCTGGCCTAACTAGCCCAGAAGTATTTGTGTATGGCAGCTCTTAGTTCCTGCTGTTGTTATATCTTCAGGTTGTGGCAGGTCAACAGGTCTTCCTGGATGTAGTGTTTTTGTCAGCTGAGGCCCTACTGTGTCACTGAGGGTCTCATGAGTTCTTTTAATTTCCTCTAAATTTGGGCAGGACAATATTGGTGCACTCCTCAACCTGTCTGATGTTCTCTGTTTGGGGGGAGGGGGTTACCTACTCTCTTGCCAGGTTAGCCAAGATCATACACTTGGAGGGAGTTTCACTTCTGCCCCTGTTTACCAACTGCAGACCTCTATTTTTTGAGGCAAACTCACCACACTGAGTGAAGCCTGATGAAGTCTTCTGTTTGTGTAAGGGGTTCCTGAGCCTCTCATTGAGCCAGCAAGGTAGTCCACTGCAGTCCAATGTTCCCAGTGGAATGGCAGGTCCAGCAGATATGGTCTCAGGCAGCTCAGGCCTGTGACAGTCTTCCTAGATATTCTTGGAGGAGTGGCAGGCCCAGCAGCGGCAAACCCAGGCCCCTGCAGCCCTCTGCCACTGGTCTCTGCAATATTCCCTGTGGGCAAAGGGTGGGCCTAGTTCTCCTGAGCAGCCCCAGCTCTCAGGTGCCAGTCCTGCGATGTTCCCAGTCCCAAACAGGCCCTGCTCTCAGCTGCAGGTCTTTACCTGCAATGTTCCCAGTCCCGAACAGGCCCAGCTCTCAGCTGCCAGGCCGGCAATGTTTCCGTTGGGCAAAGGGCATGCTTAGCTCTCCTGAGCAGCCTCAACTCTCAACTGTGTGTCCTGCGATGTTCCCAGTGCTGAACAGGCCTGGCTTTCAGCTGCTGGGCTGGCGATGTTCCCTGCATGCGAAGGGCAGGCCTAGCTCTCCTGAGTAGCCCAGGCTCTCAGATGTGGGTCTTGCAATGTTCCCAGTTCTGAACAGGCCCAGCTCTCATCTGCCAGGATGGTGATGTTTCCTTCGGGCAAAGGGCATGCTTAGCTCTCCTGAGCAGCCCCAGCTCTCAGCAGATGGTCCTGCAATGTTCCCAGTCCCAAACAGGCCAAGCTCTCAGCTGCCAGGCTGGTGATATTCCCTTCAGGATGCTCTTCTTTTTCTAGAAACTTGAGATGAAGCATTAGGTTATTTGTGCTTGTTCTGTTTTCTTGATATGAAATTTTATTGCTATATATTTCCCTCTTAAGACCACTTTCATTGCATCCAACAGACCATAGTATGTTGTTTCCATATTTTTATTGAGTTGTAAGTATTGTTTTTTTTCTTCTTTAATTTCATCTATAACCTACTGGTTGTTCAGAAGGCTGCTATATAGCTTATATGTATTTATGCAGTGTTTGCAATTTCTTTTGCCATCATTTTCCAATTTCAGCATGCTCTGGTCAGATATTAGGCATGGGATAATTTTAATCCCTTTGCATTTACTTAAGAATGTTTTATGGTTATTATATGGTCTATTTTGGAGAGTGTCCCATGCAGAGCTGAGAAGAATGTATATTCTGAGAGACAGCTAAGATGCCAGAATAGAACACCCTGGAGCGACCCAAATAGAGGGATATGGATTCTCTCAACCCAGGAAGAAACTAAAGGGAAAGGAATTGCTCGAATATGAAGTCCCAGGGAAACCATTAGAGAAGCTAAGATCAGCGAGCATAGTGCTTTCACTGAGCTGCCTGAATTTGTGCCCAAGTTTGACCTGAGCATCTGAACCCACGATGATGCAACTGGCTCAAGTGGCCCCCAAGCATGGAGCGGAACCACCCTGCGAGCAACTCATCCAGAGGTGCTGTGGATTCATGCCACTGTCATGCTGAAGTCAGAGTTTGGAGAGCCCAATGGAGAACTGAGTCAGAGAGGGACCAGCATCAACCTGCACTGTGTGCTGGGAATAAGACTCTCCCATGGGAAAGGGGCAACCAACTGGACAACATGTTGGAGTTGGGGAGGATGGCTCTAACTTGGTAAGGAAGTAGCTGCAGTGGAGTCCTCCCCTCATGGAGTTCATCTGTGGGATTTGCTTGGCCTGGGTTTTGCCCCTGGCCAGGACCAAGTGAGTCATTCCAAACCAATTCCCTAAGCATGGTGCATGCTGACACAGTGAAGGCCCATGAAGGTTGACTGGCCAGGAGGGGAGGAGCCAGCATACACTGCCCTTGCTTGCACTTCAGTCTCTGACAGCAGACTGGAGAGGGCAGAAACCCCTAGCCTGCATGCTCCAGAAGAACCCTAACCAACAAGAAAAGGGGCTGGGAATTAAACTATACACTTGCATGGAAGGAACAAAAAACATTATGAGAGAGAGAAATAAGAAAAAGCCCCCAGCCTCCAACCCTGAGAATACTGATCCAAGAGAGGTAAATACAAAAGAGATTGAGGGCAGCAAACATGCAACATCAAACACAGTGTCAGTGGACATAAAGAGATATCTTTGGGACCTCATCAACGAGCTCAAAACTGAAATATTAATTCAAGTTAAGCAAGAGATAAGTAGATTAATAAAAGAAAAGCTAAGCATGTCTCAAGAAGACACAGATGGAAGAATGGAGGAACACAAAATGAGAGAAATGTTCAATGAAGAAAATAAAGAAACCCTAGAATTCATGAAGCAGATTCAAAGAGGTTACCAGGAAACTAAAAACTCCATTGAAAGCTAACAAAACTGCTTCAAAGAAACTAAGGGTAGACTATCAAAACTTGAAGACAGGCTTGCAATATGTGATCATGAAAGGGAAGGTCCTTAAAAATAAGGCAACAGGCAGTAACAATAGGAAGGCTTGAAGAAAACAAGAGGATCTATAACTTAAGAATAAAGCATGTGAATGAAGAAGCAGGAGTCAGAACAAAGGAATTGCAAAGGCTTTTCACAGAAATAGTTAAGGAAAACTTACCAAACAGAGAAAAAGGAAATCATATGCAGATATATGAAGCATACAGAACTCCAGCCACCTACAACCCAAACAGAGCTACACCCAGACACATAATAATCAAGATCCCAGAAATTCAATATAAGAGCAGATTATTAAAAGCCATCAGAGAAAAGAAACAGATCACCTATAAAGGAAAACTCATCAAAATTATGGCAGACTTCTCGACACAGAACATCAAATCAAGAAGAACTTGAAGTAATTCAAGCCTTGAAAGAAAACAACCTCCATCCTAGATTGATGTATCCTACAAAACTCTCTCTAGAAATTAATGTGGAAGCAAGATGCTTCCATGACAAAGAGGAACTGGGACCACCAATCCAACCCAGAAAAAATACTGAAGGACATTCTAGAGAGAGAGAAAAAGAATATGAGGATTTCAGAGACAGTGGCAGAAAGGCCTCAATGAACAGGGCAGGCAGTGGAATGAAAGAGAAAAACAGACAACAAATGGCAGAAAAATAGAATAGCAGAAATGAGGCAGAGAAGATTGGCTGTCATCTCTAATATAGATGGCCTTGATATACTAACAAAAAGAAACACAAGCCTTGTAGTTCAGGAGATAGGTTCCATCCAGATGCTCTGTATAGGGAGTTAGTGGGACCCAAAATAAGTAGTGCACCATATGGGAGTGAAAGGGGAGGAACTGCCTAAAAAAGGGAGGCAGAGGATATTGTTAATAAGGTAACAAGTTTTAAAATCTACATCATTCTCAGCACTCTGCTTAGATGGGTTACATGCTGTTCCAGTTTGTCTACTTACACTAGATTTGAGGACATGGTCAACTACCCCCAAAATATCAGGACATATTATGGTAATCATTTTTAATTTCCTATCAACTTAATCTGAAGCCCTGTATAACTTATACTGTCTTATTATGACTGATCTTATTTGAATCTGGTTTGTTAGATTGCTGTTTTGTACTGACTGATTTTTTTCAAATCTGTTATGATTGATAGTATCAAGTCTAAGAGTATAGGCAACTACACTGACAAGATTCACTAAGATACCCACTCTGGTTTGATTATTACCTGCTTTTGAAGTCTTATAATGTCTCCAATGCTTTGTTTTTATTAATGTTGTTATATACTGCTGAGATATCATGGTAACCATTGTAGATCACCTTGTTTTGTGGTTTTATATGACGTTTTTGCTTCACGCTTTTCTAGGAATTGTTTTGTTTTGTCTTGTTTTGTTTTGTTTTTCCCTCTAATACAGAAAGGATAGAATACATGTAGAGACTCATGCATGTGTAGACCTTATAAACAGTTTATGAGAAGCAATTATATAATGCATGATGAAATGAACAGCTACTTTGAAGAAAAAGAGACACTACAGTACCCAGTGCTGATTCTGTAGTGTCAAGATGTGAAATCCAGCAATACTATCATTTTTTGTTCAAAGTGATTTTAGCTTGTTTTGTTTTGTTTAAGGCCAACATACATGAAGGTATGGACAGATGTTTTGAAGAGAATGAGAGACACCATTCTTGGCTTCCCCATTGTCTGGTCTTGAAGAGCTGAAATGCATTCCTTGTCCTGTTCAGATCAGTTCCACACTATGTTGTTTCATGTGAATTCCCTGTATGTGATGATATGGAGAACTATTTGGAAGAAAACAGTCAATATGATAGATAGTGAGTGAATGTCTCTGATTGTCCTGCTTTGAAATTTAAGTGTCTTACATTGCTTTCTTGTGATCTGCTTTGTTCTGTTTTGTTGTGTTTAATTTTACCCTTTTGATATAATTGCATGTATATTTAAGTGTGTAAAATGGATGACCATATTATTGTTTTTGTTAGATTGTGGAGCAGAACTGTTAACAGTCTCACTGTTTGAACGTCTACTTTGCATGTTTTAATTTTGTGATTTGAACAACTATTTCCAAGACGTCAGTATGTAATTTATCAACTAATGATTTCTTTGTTTTTTTGTTCTTTTCCTTTTTTCCTTGGAATTCTATATTGTTATTACCCTTTATTCTGTTTTGTTTGTTTTTTTTCTCTTTAAATAAATGTATATTCTGATGTGGTTGGATGAAATACTATGTAAACATCTAGTAATTCCATTTGCTCACAGATATGATTTAGTTTAATTATTTCTTTGCTGACTTTGTCTAGTTGATCTATCTCTTTGTGACAATTAGGTATTAAGGTCCTCTGTTATAATTATGTTCTTATGTTTTTGGTTTTTCACATTCATTAGTATTTGTCTTATATAGTTGTGTGCTCCTGTAATTGGTGCATGTATATTTATAATTGCTAGTTATTCCTCTTGAATTTTTCCACTAACAAGTATGTAGTGACTGTCTTTGTCTCTTTTAATTATTTTAGGTTTGAAGTTCACATTGTCTGGAAACAGCATAGCTACCCCTGCTTTTTTCCTGTTGCATGGAATATTGTTTGCATCTTTTGACTTTTAATTTATGAGTTTCCTTTTGAGTCAGATGTATTTCTTGTATGCAGCATATTGTGGGATCCTGTTTCTTAATCCTTTCTGTCAACCTATTTCTTTTGATAGGTGACTTGAGACCATTTACATTTATGGGTATCACTGATATGTAGTGGCTCAACTTTGCCTTGTCATGTTCTGGTTTTTTGTTTTCTGTTATCCCTCTTGTTTCATTGCTTGTCCTGCCTGGTGGTTTTTTTCTGTTGTTGTTCTTGAGATTGTGGTGATTTTTATCTCTCTCTCTTTTTTTGGTCATTTTTATCTCTGTCCTAGTATGTCTTTCAGTACTCTTTCTAGGGTTGATTTTTTGGACATAAGTTTCTTCAGTTGTCTTTTGTTGTGGAAGAATCTTCTTTCTCTATTAAATTTGAAAGAAAGTTTTGCTGGGTACATCAATCTGGTTGAAAGTTGTTTTCTTTAAGGGCTTGAAACACTTCACTGCAAGTTTGCCTTTACTTTAGGGATTGTGCTGAAAAGTGTGCTATGATTCTAATGGGTTTTCCTTCATCAGTGGATTGTTACTTTGCTCTAACTGCTTTTAGTAATCTGTTTTTATTTGTATGTCTGGGATGTCCATTATTATATGTATGCGTGTAGATTTATGTTGGTTGTGACTGTTTGGCATCCTATATGCCTCACTTATATGCATATCCGATTTTTCCCCTATGTTTGGGAAATTTTCTATTACTAATGTGTCATTTGTGTTGACTCCTGTATCTTCATTGATGCCTATAAGTCTTATATTGTTTTTCTTGACATCATCTTGAAGTTGCTGGATTGTTATTTCAAGCTCCTTTGTTATTTTTAAAAGTTGTAGCCTTTCATGATCACTAATTGTGATCTTGTCCTCAAGGTCTGAAATTCTATCCTCAGCTTCATTTAAACAGTTTTCCCAGCTTTCAACAGATGCTTTTGTTTCTTGGATATCTTTTTTAGTTAGTTTCATGAATTATGTTTGTTTTGTTGTTTGTTTTGTTGTATGTTGTTATGTATATTGTTCTTTCAAGATTTCAATCAGTTTCCCATACTCTTGTACCTTTTTAAAAAATCTATTTCTTGTCTAGATGGGTTAGAAACTCCTTTACTAATGTTTTTTGTCTTTACATGGGAGATTTATTCTAATTTGATTTACTCTATAGCCTCATGGATTTGTCATTTCATTTCACTTGCTATCTTTTCAGAGAATTCCAGTGTGTGACTTGTTTTTTATTTTTTACTTTTATTTTAAAGAGAGTAAAATTAAATATAACAAAACATATCATAAGAAAACAATGTAAGAGACACAGATTTCAATGTAAGACAAGTGGAGATCTTTATGGTCTATCATATTGTCTCTTGTTCTCTTCCAAATAGTTGTCCATATCTTCACATACAATGAATTCATACAAAACAAAATAGTATAAAACTGATCAGAACAGGATGTTGAAGTATTTTAGGTCTTCAAACCAGACAAAATGGAAGTCAACAATGGCTGCCATAGTGTCTATGATTCTCTTCAAAATAGCTGTCCGTACCTTCATGTATGTTGGAATGGAACAAAATAAAGCAGACTAGAATCACCCTGAACAAAGACTAATAGTGTTGCTGGATTTCACATCATGATGCTATGGAATCTGCACTGTGTACATTAGTGTCTCATTTTCTTCAAAGTAGTTGTTCATTTCATCATGCATTATATAATTGATTCTCATAAGCTGTTTAGAAGTTTGATGCATGCATCTTTATATGTATATCTATCCTTTCTGTATTAGAGGGAAAAACAAAACAAAACAAGACAAAACAAAACAAATTCCTAAAAAAACACAAAACAAAAAAGACATATAACCAACTATAGCAAAGAGCCCTGAACACTGACAATATAGACCTTCAAAACATGTTTAACCACCCCTGCATTCCTGGGATGAATCCCACTTGGTCATGGAGTATAATCTTCTTGATGATTTGCTTCATTCTGTTCCCCAATATTTTATTGAGGACTTTTGCATCTATGTTCATTAGGGAGACTGGCCTTTAGTTCTCTTTTGGTTGGGTCTTTCTCAGGTTTTGATATTAAAGTAATGTTTGCTTCCAAGAGTGAGTTAGGGAGAATAGTTTTCCTTTCAATTTCATTGCAGAGTTTGAGGAGTCTTGGCATTAAATCTTCTTTGAATTTCTTGTAGAATTCTGCAGTGAATCTATCTGGACATGGACTTTTCTTTTTTTGGTAAGGATTTAATTACATTTTCAATTTTGTTAATTGAAATTGGGTTATTTAGCAGTTTTACATCTTCTTGACCCAGCTTTGGTAATTCATATGTTTCTAGGTATCTGTCCATTTCTTCTCTGTAATCAAGCCTATGAGAGTAGAGGTTTTCAAAATAGGTATTAATTTTCTTCTATACTTCCACAGGGTCTGTAGTGATTTCACCTTTTTCATTCCTTATTGCAAGAATTTGAGTTCTTTCTCTCCTTTTTAAAAAGATTGGTTAAATACTTGTCAATTTTATTTATTCTTTCAAAGAACTGACTCCTTGATTCATTGACTCTTTGTGTTGTTTTCTTAGTCTCTATTGCATTGATTTCTGCTCTGGCTTTTATAATTTTCTCCCTTCTTTTGGCTTTGGGCTTGACTTGATCTTTTTTTTTTCCTAGATGTTTGAGGTGTAGCATCAAGTTGATTATTTGTGTTCATTCTGTTATCTTGATGTGGGAGTTCACTGCAATACATTTTCCTCTGAGGACTACTTTATTTGAATTCCACAGGTTCTGGTAAGATGTATATGTATTTTCATTTGCCTGTAAATATTGTTTAATTTCTTGTTTAATTTCCTCTGTGACCCACTGATTTCTCAGGAGCGTATTATTCAATTTCCATGTGTTTGTGGGGGTTTTGCCGTGCATTGTGTCATTAATTTCTAGTTTCGTGGCACTATGATCAGATAATATGCCTGGGAAAATTTCAATTATTTTTCATTTACTTAAGCATGTCCTGTGGGCTAGTATATGGACTATTTTAGAGAACATTCCACGAGCTGCTGAGGAGAATGTATATTCTGATGTTGTTGGGTGGAACACTCTGTATATGTCTACTAAGTGCTTTTGTTCACAGGTGTGATTCAGTTCTGTTATTTCTTTGCTGATTTTCTGTCTAGTTGATCTGTCCCTCTGTGTTAATGGCATCTTAAGGTCTCCTGTTATAATTGTGTTATTGCTTATTTGATTTTTCATTTCTGTTAATATTTGTTTTGTACAGCTTGGTGCTCCCAAATTTAGTGTATAGATATTTAAGATTGTTATCTCTTCCTCTTGAAGTTTTGCCCTAACTAATATGTAGTAGACTTCTTTATCTCTTTGGATCATTCTTGGTTTGAAGTTCACATTGTCTGCAAACAGAATAGCTACTCCTGCTTTTTTTTTTTTTTTTGGTTTCCTTTTGCATGAAGTATTGTTTTCCATCCTTTGACTTTTAGTCTGAGTTTTTCTTTGTGTTAGATGGGTTTCCTGTATATAGCATATGGTTGGATGTTGTTTCTTGATCCATTCTACCAGTCGGTTGCTTTTAATAGGTGGATTGAGTCCTTTTACATTAATGGTTATAACTGTTATATATTAGTTTACTTTTGACATGTTATCTTTCTGCTGTTGATTCTTAACCTTTCCACTCTGTGTAATTGTTTGCCTTGGCTAGAGTTTTTTTCCCTATGTCTGTCTAGAATGTCTTTCAGTATTCTTTGTAGGGCTCATTTGGTGTTCATGAAGTTCTTCAGCTATTCTGTGTTATGGAAGTTTCTTATTTTTGCATCCATTTTGAAGGACAGTTTTGCAGGGTACGTCAGTCTGGGTTGGAAGTTGCTTTCCTTTAGGATCTAAAATACTTCACTCCATGCTCTTCCTGACTTCATTGTTTGTGTTGAGATGTCTGATGTGATTCTGATAGGTTTTCCTTTATAAGTGATCTGTCTCTTCTCTCTAACAGCTTTTAATATTCTGTTCTTATGTTGGATTTCTGGAATGTTGATTATTATATGTCTGGGTGTAGTTTTATTTTGGTTATGGTTATTTGGAATTCTATATGTCTCACTGATCTCAATGTCAGTTTCCATTCTCATGTTTGGGAAGTTTTCAGCTGTTACTTCTGTAAATGGCTTCTTGATATCATTTGTGTTGTCACCTTCCTTTTCATTTATATGAATTTTATGTTGTTTTTCTTGCATTGTGTTGCAGCTGTTGAATTGTTATTTTGTGATTCTTTGTTATTTTTGAACAATCTTTTCTGTTCACTGGCTGCAATCTTGTCTTTGAGTTCCAAAATTCTACCTTCACTTTCATTGAGGCAGTTTTGTCAACTTTTGATGGAATTTTTGATTTCCTGTGTATCTCTTTGAATGTGCTTCATGCATTCTGTTTGTTTCTTATATTGTTCTTTTGGAGTTTCCATTTTTTTGCATTGTTTCTATAATTTTTTAACTATCTTCTTTAGATGTGTTCAGCATTTTTTCATTACATTTATCATTTCTTCTTTTACCTGGGAGACTATTTCTGATTTGAATTCTTTTATAGCTTTCCACAGTTGTTTCTTTATTTCAGTTGTTATCATTTCAGGAATTTCAGGTGTATGACTTATATTTTCTTCTGTGTCTATGTCTCCTAGACTTTCTTGGGTTGGGTTTGAAATTTGAGATTGCATTTTGCTGTTTTTTTTTGTCATTTTCCTGTATTTCCAGGTTTTGAGCAATTGTTGAAATCTTCCCTCATGCACTGAGAATCACCTGGCCCACTTTTGGCTACCAGGGCAGACTGCAGGCAACTGCTAGCTGCTTGGAGTTCACTGGGTATGGGCCAGTTAAGTCCGTGGGCAACTCTTCGGAGTCTTCTGGTGATTTCAGATGTGAAGCATGGTCTTACTACCTGGGAGCAATGTTCCAAGGCTTCCATGTGTGCTGGGATTCAATTAATGCATGTTCAGGGCCTGGACTGAGTTCTGGCCCTTGCTAGCTGCTTTGAGTTTGCTGAGAGTGTGCAAGTTAGGCTTGCAGGGACCTTCTGTGTGTCCTCCAGTTATTTCAGATGTGTGATGTGGTCTTACTGCCTGGGAACAATGTTCCAAGGCTTCTATGTGCACTGGGATTCTATCTGCTCATGTTCAGGGCCCAGGACTAAATTTTGGCCCCTGCTAACTGCTTGGAGTTCACTGGATATGGGCCAGTTAGGCCTGTGTGGACCTCCCATGCATCCTCTGGTGATTTCAGATGTGGGGTGTGGTCTTACCACCTGGGAGTGATGTTCCAAGGCTTCCCTGAATGCTGGGATTCAACCTGGGCATGGTCAGGGACCGGGACTGAATTCCCACTTGTGTGACTTTTAAAGTCCTCTATTTCAATGTCTCCTTTACTTGCTCCTGATGGACTAGATGTTTGAGATTGGATTTTGCTTTTTTATTCTGTCATTTTCACCTTTTGGGCTAATATTTGGTCTTCCAATCCCACTAGTCTCACCTATCAGTAGTGTGTATCTTAGGGTCCTACTGTGTGACTGATATTTGCCCACCTGCTGGATGCCACAATGAAGAAGTGAGTCAGTCACCTGAATTTCTCCTGTAGGGCTTGTTGCATGAGTCCTATATTCTTCCTAGGCTAACATACCTAAGAGTATTGATGTAAATCAACCCTTAGTTCCTTCTGTTACTATATCTTCAGGTTGTTCCAGGTCACCAGATCTCCCTGTCTATAGTGTTTGTCTCAGCTGGGACCCTACTGTGTCATGGGGTGTCTCATAAGCCCTTTCAATTTTCTTCAAGTTTGGGGCGGCCTTATTGGAACCCTCCTCAACCTACCTGATGTTCTCTGTGTGGAGGAAGGACTCACTCACCCTCTCACCAAGCTTGCCCAGGTTCCAATTCTGGAGGGATCTTGGATATTGCTTCTGTTTACCCACTGAAGGTGGCAAACTGTATTTCTATTTTAGGGGCAAACTTACCACACTGATGGAAGTCATCTTAGGTGTTCTGTTTGGATGAGGGGTTACTGAGTCTCTCATTGACACAGTATGGTTAATCCACTGCAGTCAAAGGTTCTGGAGGAAGGAGTGTGAACTAAGGATCAATAGCAATACGAGATCCAGGAGCTGGTGGGTCCCAGAGGGCAGTGGCAGGATGGCAGGGGTGTGGAAGAGGCTGGTTTGGCCTGGATCTGTGTACTGCTGATGGTCCTATGTCTTGTGGCAGAAGGCTTGATGGTGGGGGGATGGAAGGAGCAGACTTGGGGGGGCCTGGTCTTGCATGCCACTGATGGTCCTGTGTCTTACAGCAAACAGTGAGATGGTGGGATGGTGGGGGCACAGAAGGGGTGGGCTCAGGGGGGCCCAGCCTTGTGTGCCACTAATAGTCCTGTGTCCTGTGGTGGACAGCAGGATGGCAGGGGCATGGAAGGTGTGGGCTTGAGGGACCTGGCGTTGTGCACTGTTGATGGTCCTGTGTCCCGTGGTAGATGGTAGGCTGTCTAGCAGTTTGTTGAAACCAAGAATACTTGAAATTATATTTAGCAATTGATGGGTTATATGTCATTATAGACATTTGTACATGTCAATCCTATTTATATTGAATTATTTACTCATACTATCAACTACTTTCAGTGAGTCATGAGAACCAAAGGACAATGTAGTTAACATGTTAAGACTATATTTTACCTTTTCTTTATTGTCTTTTTGAGACAAAGTCTTGCTATGCACATAAGGCTGGCCCTGAGCTTACTTTGTAGCCCTGTCTGGTCTCAAACTTGCAATGATCCATCTGCCTCAGCTTTCCCAGTGCTGGGATTATAGGTGTACACCACCACAGTTGCCTTATATATTATCTTTAACCAAGGAAAACTTCAAGTATTTATACACAGAAAATACAAAAATTGTGTATTTATAAAACCAATTTTTAAAATGAATATTATCATGACTAACTAACAACCTGGATGAAAACATGTTACAAGTAGTTTTTAAGAGTGGAAGACAATTTATATTTAAGGAGAAGACAGAAACAAGCACTCTCTAGAGAGAGCAGGGTGTTCAGAAAAAGACAGATGGTCACAAGTCATTGTCCCTGATTTCTCTTATTAGGATTGGGGATCCTTTCTTGTAGGTGGATTCTGATACATGTCACAATCTGTTAGATTCTCTGGAGCATCTTTGGATTAGTCTGGTTGCACCTTCTTTTTGGTGGGCTTTGTTTGACTTCCTTCTGACCTTTCATCCTTGTCAGGGTCTTATCTCTGGGATTTATATATGGTGTGTGTGTGTGTGTGTGTACAGGTGTGTGGTATTTTTATACACTAAATAAGAGTTTTCTTTTAAATTAGATAGCCAATTCTTGTGTATTTTGCATTTTATTGGAGTTGTGTGTGTGTGTGTGTAGTGGGGTAATCCTGATTCTTGTGTACCTGGTTTTCTCCATGCTCTGCCTATCTCCTCCTCTGGTTAATCTCTCCCTTAGAGAGCATTCCTTCCTTTGTTGTAAATTCTTATGCTATTATTGTTATCAGGAGCCTCTCTGTATTTGTTTTTTTCTTTCTTTACCTTTGTTCCTTTTAATTGCTCCTAAAGGAGCTCCTTTAGTAAAGTTTTAACTCCTTTAGTCAGATTTAGCCAGTGAATCTAACTGCAGAGGCCAAAGTCACTTTTGATAATGTTTTCTTCCAACTTATTTAATAAAGCCTAATGAGACTTGTAATCTATTCTCTCCAAGGTGAGCTGGGTGGGATCCTTGTTGGGGGAAGTGGCTGATGGAAGTTGTGGCAGGAAGGATTGTCTGATAGGCCTCAGTTAAAAAAGGGGAATCTCTACTTGGGATTTCATTTGAATCACCTTTTGAAGTTTTTTGGCATTTAGTCTTCTGTGTTCTGCAGTCTTTCTCTTGAGCCCCAAATTGGATGCCAAAGATGTCACAGCAAGGTGAGCAACTGAAACTGAAACTGATATAAGCTTAAAAAATTTAATGAAGCAGTAGGTATTTTGAGCAGTTATTTAAAATAAAGTAACAGGCAAATGAACAGACAAGAATACATACAGAATAATTAAAGTATTGCATCAAATCAAAGTGCACTTTTGTATACCTTGGCCATGCTGAAATATAATCATCCTTTTTTTTGGTTTTAGGTTTAAAACTATAAATATGTGCTGCTGAAGTAAGTATCATAACCAAAAATAGACTAGTCAGAATTTTTCCAAGGATTACCAATTAACTCTCCTTTTTATAAGTCATAACAGCATTTTGTTTAATGCTCTAAACTGTTCTTTTTTTCTATTTAAGTGTAACTATAGACTTAAAACCAATGATAGAAGATGGCAACAGGGAAGAGCTGTAGATTGCTAGATGGAACATGTGTTTACTCTCCTTCCTTTTTTTGTAACCAAGTTTGAATCTTTCTCTCCTTATGCTTTAACTTACAGTTGGAGAAGAATCAAACTTTTCAAATCCTCCATTTAAAATTGGTCACAAATTCATAAAACTAACCTAAAGATGTTACTTTTTAGAGTCTTTCTAAAAAGGCTGAGAGATTTTCCTCATTGTCATGAACAATATTTGACAATGAAAAAAATGGACAACACTGAAGTTTCTTCTTAAACCTCCAAGAATGCAGCCCTGGAAAGATTTATGTTTCCATTCACCCCTATTATCATTTGGGTTGCCAAGATCTGTTGGGACTACTGGTTCCCTATGGGATAGTTTTTCCCCTTTATTTGCTGTTTTTTAAAAATTTATTTATTTTTATTATAATATGTTTGCAATACATAATAATCACATTCACCATGTGAAATTTGTATATATACATAATATATATTAATTCTTTTTTCTTATTCATCTCACCTTCCTTCAACTCTCATTCCTTACTCCATTTACAAAAGTTTTGTTTCCAGTTTCCTTTAATTCTGTCTTTTGTCTGGAAATCCCTTTTCCTTTCCTTCCCTTCTCCTCTCTCATCCCTTGTTTCCTTTCTTAATTGAACAAGTTCAACTTACTTCCTAATATGTGTTCTTCATTTGGCTCCCTGCTTACATTTTGAGTTTCTCACATAAGAAAAACAATGCAGGATTCAATCTTATGTAGCTAATTTGCTTCATTTTAAATTATACTCATGAGCTATATCTATTTGTCTAAAAATATACCAAGTTTATCCTTTAGATGGCAAAGTAGTATTCCATTATGTATAAATGCCACATTGTCTTTGCCCATTTATCTGGTAATTGCCATATGGAATGTTTCCAAGATTTAGCTATTATAAGTTGTGCTGGCCATAAATACTCATAAATATGGGTATGCATGTATCACTGTGAGGCTGCCATAAATACCCATAAGTATGGGTATGCATGTATCACTGTGGTATAATGTTACTAGCTCTTGTAGGAAGATACTTGCAAAGAGAACAGCTGAGTTCTAGGAATCTCTAGTTTTACTTTCTTGAGGAAAATCCATACAGATTTCCATAATGTTTGTATCAATTGATACTCACACCAACAACCCACAGCCTTACCAATATTTGTTATTGGTTGATTTCTTGATGAGAGCCATTCTTTCTGAAATGAGATGAAATCTCATTGTTGTTGCAATTTATGTTTTTCAAGTGACCAATGATGTTGAAGATTTTTTCATTTATTTATTTGTTTTTTGTGCTTCTTCATCTGAGAGGTGTCTATTTATTTAGGTGCTCATTTTTGGATTACATTTGTGGGACTAAGTTTTTGAGTTCTTTATATATTTTAGATATTAACCTTGTGTCTGAGTAATATCTGGCAATTTTTTTCCTATTCTCTAGGTTTTCTCTCACATTACAATGAAAAAAAAATGAAATATTTAGGAAGTTAAAGAGCTTTACATTGATAACTATCATACTCTGAAAAAGGAGATTGAACAGGCTATCAGAAAATGGAAAATATTCTCTGTTCTAGGATAGGCAGCATGAATATAGTAAATGACCATACTTCCAAAACTGTTCTACAAATTTAAAACAATTCCAATCAAGATACCAACAGAATATCTCACAGACCTAGAGAAAGACATCCTAAACACAAGAGGAATCAGAAGACACCTAGAAAAGCAAAAAAAAATTATAAACATGAAGAGCAAGGCAAGCAAGCATAATATTTGAAGTTACACTACAAAGCCAAGTGATAAAAACAACATGGTATTAGAAAAATGAAACACATTTGAAGAACACTAGAACAGAATAGAAGATGCAGAAACAACTCCAAGCACACTCAGCTACACTGTCTTTGAAAAAGGGGGCAGACATCTTCACTGGAAACAAAGATAGCTTCTTTAATAAATGGTACTGGGACAACTGGTATTCCTTGTGCCAAATATTGAGTCTAGACCTATATGTCTCACCATGCACTGAGCTAAAATTGAAATAGATTAAAGATCTAAATATTAAAATGGAAACATTTAGTCTGTGGTAAGACAGACTATATAAAATTCTCAAAGCCATATGTGTAGGCAAAGATGTTATGAGAAAAACTTGTACTGCACAGGAAATATTACATAGAATCAGTAAATGGGATCACATCAAATTAAAAAGCTTCTGAATAGCAAGTGAAATCTCCTTTTTAAAACAAATCTTCAGGCGCATCAAATTTATGTGTGATACTCAACTATCTCCCAAACCTTACACACAGAAATACAGCTGGGATCTAATAAGCCCTCTGGTCTTCAGAAAAGAAGCCTCAAAAAATGAGTGTCAAGAGGTAAAGCTGTTCCCACATCAGTGCAGGAACAAATCAGAAAGAATATGAGTTTTTTTTTTTTGTTTTTTGTTTTTGGACATGGCCAGAGATCTCCTTGAAGTCAGCAGCTTAATCCTATACAGCTTGATCTGAGGCACTCTCCCATTTGTGTGAAAGGGGGGTGGAGCCATATAACCCTAATGAAACCTCCCCCAGCCTCTGAGAATGGCAGACACACTACTCATCTCTTTTTTCATTGACTAATAGTGTCCTACTTGTTGTTTGAGGCAAAAGGCCTAACTGTTAAGTAAGAAACAGAATGCAGATCTTGCTTACCTACTAAATGCAATCATGTTTAACAAAAGCTGTGGGTATGCAGGAGAGGGACATACAGCAAACAGAGAAAGGGAAGGAAAAAAAAAACACTCCCCAGCTGGTGCCTTCCGTCCTTCAAATTTAGAATGAAGATATTGCCCTCCAAGCAAGATTTATGTTTCATGGAGTTGAAAAATGAATTAGCAGATGAAGAAGGAAGTGAAGGGAAGCATTTATTGAAAGTATAAGAAGAAAGCTGTCAGTGGGAAGAGTTCTGAGAGGGTCACCATGAGCAGTTTATCTGTGGACTTTTATGAATAAGCAGAGAATAGGAATTTTCTCAGTTGTCCAGTGTTCACTATCACTGGTGGCCCTGTAGATTTAAAATAACCAATTTCTAGTGCAGAATTCAAAAGAGAAATAAGTTATCAGCTTCTTTGTAATTCTCAAAAGGCAGCTCCCAGCCTGGATGTAGGGAAGGGTTGTTGCATCTCATTCCAAGGAAGTTTTTTCCCCACACAGTCCTTAATTGCCTGTTTTTATCACCATGGCTTGAGTTAGCTCTAAATTTGGAGAATGTAATTTTTTCTTTGCAAAGTTGATCAGCTGTACTCCATCATAGGCTCTGTCACAAAGGTCTTGGGAGTGCCTTATCTTTGTTTTCTCATCATGTGAAAGGAAAACTTTTCTAAACCAGCTGGGCTGCCACAGGGTAGATGGACTTTGCACAGGAAAAGATAGGGTAAATGTTACAGTCTAAGATATGGGATCTGGGAGGGTCCTGATCAGGTTTTCTTTTCTGGGTGAGTCAAGAGGGTCCTGGTATTGTGACTGATGTGTTTTACTCTCACACTGTCATCATCTAAGTCAAGCACCACTGAGATTAACATGAGCTCACTACCTTTTATCTCACAATGACTGAAAAAGCAGCCTATGCCATCTGAATCCACCATGCTGTAAGAGAAACACATGAACAGCCCACAGCATTTAACTGTGATATTTCTTTTCATTCCCTGCACAAATTTTACAGAACTGAAAATGGAATCCTGTTTTACAATATAATTCATAGTGTTCTTGTGTAACTTTAAATGATCATTGGGTGTGGGTTCATAGCCCAAGATTATGACTTGAACTGATATCCTCCAGATTAAAAGCTTTTGCTCTTGGTAAGAGATGGCACCTGAAGGTGAATATTATACATAACTGGATATGTAGAGTTATCACTCTTCTGGTTACAACCACTGACTCCTAAAATCTGGGTTGTTGTTAAAAGTCATTTCAGCACTACAGGCCTAGAGGAGGTAGTTATAAATGCTGTCCTCCTTGTTCTCACACTGTTCCACAGATGGTAGTTTTTGAATGAGAGGAAATCAGGCCACCAAAGAATAAATGGCATAGGCAATTTTTGTTTTGGAGTGCTTAAGTTCTGCACTTGTAACTGGGCTGCCATTCATTTTCATATACACGGGGTTATAGACTGAACATGCTTCTGAGCCTAGGGACATCTTAGGATTCCATTTTTAAATTTTTTTATTTTAAAGAGAAAAAACCTAATAAACACAATGATATAGAATTTCAAAACAAGATAATAGGAAATTGGCAATGGTTAATATGTTGCTTATTGTTATCTTCAAATTAGTTGCTCAGATTACAAAATATAGGCATGTACAATTGATCAAACAATGTAAGTCCAAACCACTTATTTCAATGAACTAAAAGAAGTCAATAACATAACTATCTTAGCTATTTTTGTGTATGTATGTATGTATATATATATATATATATATATATATATATATATATATATTCCCTTCCTTATTTTATATTTCCCTAATTTCAGTTGTTCTTTCCTTTTGAACAGTTTCTTTGTCTTTCACAATATCTATTGTACCTTTTGGATTTTATTTACTTTTTCAGTTTCTTATACTAGGGAAAGAATATAACTTTTATACATACAAGCTTGATTTATTTCACTTAAAACATGATTCAGTAGAGTATGGTTAATAGAGTAGGATTAAATAGAGTATAGTCTCTATTTGCAACCATTTACCTATGAGAGTTTCAAGTTTATCATTCTTTATAGCTGAGCAGTACTTAATTATATAAAAATATTACATCTTTTTATCCATTCTTTGATTGATGGGTTTGGGTTGTTTTCAGGGTTTAGCTATTATAAATTGTGCTGTTATAAACATGGGTAAACATATATTGCTGTGGTATGACATTTTTAATTCTTCAGGGAATATCCCTAAAAGGGAAGTACCTGGGTCAAGAGCTCTAACTGACCTCTAATATGACCTCTAACTTTTTTGAGGAATCTCTATATCAATTTCCACAGTGGTTGCAACAGTCTGCACTCACATCAACAGTGAAGAAGTGTTCCTTTTTCTCCACAGCCCTGCCAACATTTGTTATCAGTTATTGATGGCAGCCTTTCTTTATGGAGTGGGATGAAATTTCAGTGTTGCTTTAATTTGCATTTCTCAAATGACCAGTAATGTTGAACATTTCTTCATGTATTTATTTGCCATTTGTATATCTTCATTTGCGAAGTGTGTGTTCATCTCAGATGCCCATTTTTGGATTGGGTCTTTGTATCTGGGGGCCTGATGTTTTTCAATACTTTATGTGTTCTAGATGTAAGTCCTTTGTCTGAGAGACAGTTGGCTAAAAGTTTTTCCCATTCTGTGGGCTTTCTTTTTACTCTGATGGTGATTTCTTTTATTAATTTTTTATTTTAAAAAGAAAAAGAAATCAGAAAATAAAAACAAAAAACAAAAGAGACAAACAACAACAAACCCCAAACAATAATAATATAGGCTTTCAAAACAGAATGAAAGAAATTTAACAATGGTTGTTATACTACATATTTTTATCTTTTTTAAAGAAAAAAAAGAAAATTAAAAAACAAAATAGAAAAAAAGAAAAGAGAGAACAAAGCAGAATTCAAAAAAAATTACCATCATAAAATCGCTAGTTTAAACATTACACATTGTCATCTTAAAAATAGTTGCCAACATCACAAAATAGAAGCATAAAAAGTGGCTAGACACTCAAACATTGACAGTGCAAACCCTTCTGTTCAATGATCCAACAGAAACTCAGCAACATAGTTATCTATCCTATGCACTACACATACTGCTATATCCTTTAGAGCACTTTCCTTCCTTTTTTTTTTTTAACAATATCTATTATACGTTTTTGATTCTATTACTCTCAGTTTTTATTATTTTTTACATTAGAGAGACAATGTATTATTTACTAATGTGAGTCTTGTTTATTTTTAACTTATGAGGATATTCTCAAGTTGCCTCCTTTTACCTATAAAGGCCTCAAGATCATCATTTTTTTATAACTGAGTACTATTGCATTATATAAAAATACCATATCTTTTTCATCCATTGTGCATTTGATGGGCATTTTGGTTGTTTCCAAGATTTAACTACCACAAATTGTGCTGCTATGAACATGGGTGCACATATATTTCTACAACATGACCTTTTCAATTTTTCTGGGAAAATACCCAAGAGGGGAATAACTGTATGGAATGGAAACTCTAATCCTATTTTTTGGGGGAATCTCCATACTGATTTCCACAGTGGTTGCACCAGTCTACACTCCCACCAACAGTGGAGAAGTGTTCCTTTTCCCCCTGCATCCTCATCAATATTTGTTACCAGTTGTTTTCTTGATGGCCACCATTCTACCTGGAGTGAGGTGAAATCTCAATGCTGTTTTATTTTGCATTTCTCAAATGACCAGTGATTGTGAACATTTCTCCATATATTTACTTGCCATTTGTATATCTTCATCTGAGAACTGTACGTTCATCTCCAATGCCGATTTTTGGAGTGGGTCTTTGAATTTGGGGTGTTTGATGTTTTTCAATTTTTTATATGTTCTGGATATAAGTCTTTTGTTTGATGGATTGTTGGCTAAAATTCTTTTCCATTATGTGGGTTTTCTTTTCACTTTGTTGGTGATTTCTTTTGAAGTTCAGAAACTTTTTAGTAATATGAGATCCCAGTTGTTGATCCTTTGAAGTATTTCCCATGCAGTTTGTGTTTTATTCATGAATTCTCTGCCTACCCCTATGTCTCCAACATTTCTTTCTACCTTGTCCTCTAGTAGATTTAGTGTTTCTGTTTTAATATTTAGATCCTTGATCCATTTTGACTTTAGTGTATGGTGATAAGCATGGGTCTATTTTCAGTCTTCAGCATGTGGAAAGCCAATTTTCCCAATGCCATTTGTTAAAAAGGCCTTATTTCCAGTGAACATGTTTAACTGCTTTGTCAAGTATAAGGTGGCTGAATGTCCTTGTAGTAGTGTTTGTATCTTCTAATCTGTTCCATTGATCCTCAGGTCTATTTCTTTGCCAGTACTATGCTGCTTTTATTACTGTGGCTTTGTAGTATAGTTTCAAGTCAGGAATTGAGATGCCTCTTGTCTTGCCATTTGTGGCCCAGAATCACCTTTGTTATTCTAGGTTTCTTCTGTTTCCAAATGAGTTTTAGTAATATTTTCTCTAGACCTGTAAGGTACATTAATGGTATTTTGATTAGTATTGCATTGAATCTGTATAATAATTTTGGGAGTCTGGCCATTTTCAGAATGTTGGTTCTTCCTAACCAAGAGCAAGGAATATCCTTCCATTTTCTAATATCCTGTTCAACCTGTCTTTACTTTGTTTGCTATCTTTTCAGAGATTTCTTGTGTATGACTTTCAAAGTTCTCTATTTCACTGTTAGCTGTTCTTGCTCCTGATGGACTAGATGTTTGAGATTGTAGTTTGATTTTTTGTTTTGTCATTTTCACTTTCTGGGCCAATATTTGGTTATTCAATCCCAATAATCACAACTGTCAGCAGTGTGTCTCCTGGGGTCCTACTGTGTGGTTCATGTCAACCTGATTGTTGGATACATAGTGACTGGAACCTGCCAGGGTCCTCTATCTGGTCAAGGGGCCACCAAATTTAATGTCAAACCAGCATAGCCAATCCACTGAAGTTCAAGGTTTTGGGAGGGAGAGTGGGAGCCAAACATTCACAGTAGTGCTTGGTCTAAGAGATGGGGAGGGTAGCAGAAGGCAGTGGGCTGAGCCATGCTGGGTGCGGTGGTCCTCTGGGTCAGCACATGGGAGGAGCAATGCTGGGTTGCAGGCGTGGTTTGGCTGCCAGAGCCAGGGTGGGACATGGCTGTCTTCCTCTGGGCTGGCAGACAGGGCGAGGATACAGGTGCTGCACCATGTGGTGGCCCAAACCGGAGTAGGGCCTGGTGGTCTGGTGATTGAAAGTGCAACTACTTTTTAATCAGATGAGATCCCAGTTGTTGATTCTTTGAAGTACTTCCCATGCAGTTTTGTTCATGAACTCTTTGCTTATCACTATGTCATCAAAATTTATATCTTTCTTGTTTACAGTATATTTAGTGTTTATGATATAATATTTAAATCTTTGGTCCATTTTGAATGTAGTTTAGTGTATGGTAATAAGCATGTGGAAAACCAGTTTTTTTCAGCACCATTTAGTAAAGAGGATATCCTTCTTCAAGTGAACATGTTTTGTGAAAGATATGGTACATGGGTGTCTTTGTAGTTGTGTCTGCATCTTCTAATTTGTTCCAATGATCCTCAGGTCTGCTTTTTGCCAGTACCATGCTGATTTCATCACAGTAGCTTTGTAGTATAATTTTAAGTCAGGGATTGTGATGCCTCCTGTCTTGCCTTTGTTGTGTAGAATTGCCTTTGCTATTTTAGGTGTTTTCTGTTCCCAAATGAATTTTAGGAATATTTTCTCTAGATTTGTGAGGTTTGTTAATGGCATCTTGACTAGGATTGCATTAAATCTGTATAACAATTTTGAGAGTGTGGCTCACTATGTTGTTTCTTCCTAATGAAGAGCAAGGGATATCTTTCCATATTTTGTTATCCTCTTCAATTTCCTTTTTTTAGAGTACTATAGATTTCAATGTATAGATCATTTATATCCTTTGTTAGGTTTATTCCTAAGTATTTTATTTTTCGGGTGCTATTATGAAAAGTACTTTTTCCATGATTTTTCTCTCTTTAAAAAATTTTTTTTTAAAATTTTATTTGAAAAGGGAGGAAAATTAAACACAACAAAACAGAACAGAATGGGACATAAGAAAGCATAAATTTCAAAGCAAGACAACCAGAGATCTTTACTATCTGTCATATTGTCTCTTGTTTTCTTCCAAATGGTTGTCCTTACCTTTGCATATGGAGAGCTCATACTAAATAACATAGTCAATCTTTCACAAGATGTGTAGTTCACTGGCTCCCACTTGCTAGGCGGGGGGAGGGGGGAGGGAGGACACGGGATGGGGGACAGGACGACATGAGATGTCTGATTCTCAGCCCACACGCAGGCAGGATCACAGTTGCCCCCTAGAGATGGGAAGAGTTCCTTGTTCTCCCGGCACCCCAAGCGAACCATACGGTGCAGGTCCCGATGCACCAGGGTCTCTCTCCTTCAGGCCACCGAAAGTCTGCCACACTCTCAGCTGCCCCCAGAGAGGGGAGGAGTTCCTTGTTCTCCAGACACCCCAAGTCAACCGCAAAGTGCAGGTCCTGATGCGCCCGGGTCTCTCTCCTTCGAGCTGCCAAAAGTCTGCCACACTCTCAGCCGCCCCCCAGAGAGGGGAGGAGCTCCTTGTTCTCCCGACACCCCGAGTCAACCGCACAGTGCAGGTCCCGATGTGCCAGGATCTCTCTCCTTCAGGCTGCTGAAAGTCTGCCACACTCTCAGCTGCCCCCAGAGAGTGGGGGGGAGTTCCTTGTTCTCCTGGCACCCTGAGTCAACTGCATGGTGCAGGTCCTGACGTGCCAGGGTCTCTCTCCTTCAGGCAGCCACAATTCTGCCACACTCTCAGTTGCCCCTGAGAGAGGGGAAGAGCTCCTTGTTCTCCCAGCACCCCGAGTCAGCCGCGTGGTGCAGGTCCCGAGGTGCCAGGGTCTCTCCCTTGCAGGCCCCCTAAAGTCTGCCATACTCACCTGCTATTTCTTTCTGATGAATTGACCATTCCATTTACAAAGTTCTTAAATGGCCAACAGACCACAGAAACAATTCTCTTTAGGTTCCTGTTTGAAACCAGCAGCTACAGTGATCTGCTGGCCTTGCTTCAGGGCCATCATAATTTCTCTCTTAATGAGTTTGTTATTTGTGTCCAGGAATGCTATCGATTTTTGAATGCTGACTTTGTATACAGTTACGCTGCTGAATTTGTCTTTTATCTCTAGTAGTCTTTTGATGGAGTGTTTGAGGTCTTCTATATAGAGTATCATGTCATCTTCAAATAACGATAATTTAACTTTTTCCTTTGCTATACTTATTCCTTTTATTTCTCTCTCTTGTCTCTCTCATCTCTCTCTGTCTTGATCTGTTTATTCCTTTTATTTCTCTCTCTTGTCTCTCTCTGTCTTGATCTGTTTAACAATTCCAGTATTGAATAGGAATAGTGACAGTTCACATCCTTGTCTTGTTCCTGATTTTAGAGTGACAGCTTTCAGTTTTTGACTACTTGATGTTGGATGTTGGTTTTCCATAGACGAGTTTTATCAGATTGTGGCACAGACCACCTATTCTGATTTTCTGAAGTTTTTTTTTTAATCATGGATGAGTATTGGACTTTATCAAAAACTTTTTGCATCTATTGAGATGATCACGTGATTTTTGTTTTTGGCTCTGTTGATGTGGTGTATTACATTTATTGATTTGCTAATGTCAAATCACTCCTGAATTCTTATGATGAAACCTACTTGATCATGGCATATAATCTTCTTGGTAATTTACTGTATTCTACTTGCCAGTATTTTATTGAGAATCTTTGCATCAGTGTTCATTAGGGAGATTGGCCTATAGTTCTCCTTTTTAATTGGGTCCTTCTGTGGCTTTGGCATCAGAGTAATATTTGCCTCCAGGAATGAGGTAAGGAAAATTGCTCCTTTTTCAATTTCATTAAAGAGTTTAAGGAGTATTGGCATGAAATCTTTTCTATATTTGTTATGGAAGTGAGCTATGAATCCATCAGGACTTGGACATTTCTTTGCTGATAAGTTTTTAATTACATTTTCAAATTAAGTGACTGATATTGTGTTATTCAAAATTTTTATAACTTCTTGAATCAGTTTTGATAACTAGTGTATTTAGGAATCTCTCCATTTTCTCTGTGTTTTCCAGCCTATGCAAGTAAAGATTTTCAAAGTACATATTCATGATCTTCTGAATTTATCCAGGATCTGTAGTATTCACCTTTTTTATCCCTCATTGCATGAATTGGTATTTTTCTTTCGTTTTCTTGATAAAATTATGTAGGGGCTTATTAATTTTGTTTATTCTTTCAAAGAACCAACTCTTCAATTCATTAATTCTTTGTATTATTTTCTTAGTCTGAATTACATTAATTTCTGCTCTGATCTTTATAATTTCCTCCCTTTTTTGGGCTTTGGTCTTGACTTGCTCTTCTTTTTTGAGAAGCTTGAGTTGCAGCATTAGGTTATTTATTTGTGCTCATTGTGTTTTCCTGATGTGACAGTTGATTGCCATATATTGCCCTCTTTGGACTGCTTTCATTGCACCCCACAGGTTTGGTATGTTGTATCTGTATTTTCATTGAATTGCAAATATTGTTTAATTTCTTCTAATTTTTTCTGCTTTTGGTTGTTCAAGAGAATATTATTTAATTTCTACTTGTTTATGTTGGTTTTTCAGTTTCTTTTGCCATTAATTTCCAACTTCATTGCACTATGCTCAGATGATATGCATGGGATAATTTCAATCCTTTTGCATTTACTTAAGCCTATTCTATGGCCTAATATATGGTTTATTTTATAGAATATCTCATGTGCCACTGAGAAGAATATATATTCTGATGTTAGGTGAAACACTCAGCAAACACCTAGTAAGTTTATTTGTTCACAGGTTTGACTCAGTTTGCTATTTCTTCTCTGACTTTGTCTAGTTGATCTCTTTGTGACAATGTGGTATTAAGGTCCCATTATAATTGTGTTATTGCATATTTGATTTTTTGTCTATTAGTATTTGTCTTATCTAGTTGGGTGCTCTTGTATTTGGTTTGTTATTTCTTCCTCTTGAATTTTTTTCCCTAATAAGTATGTCATGACCTTCTTTATGTCTTTTGATAGTTTTTGGTTTGAAGTTCACATCATCTTCAAACAGAACAGCTACCACTGTTTTTTTCTGGGTTCCTGTTTCATGGAGTATTGTTTTCCATCCAACATTCAGTCTTTGGACATTTTTTGAATTAGATGTGTTTCTTGTATACAGTATATTGTTGGATTCTGTTTCTAGACACATTCTGCCAATCTATGTCTTTTAATTGATGAGTTGAAGACATTTACATTGATGGTTACAATTACTATATATTGACTTAACTTCACCATGCTATTTTCCTGTTGTTTATTTACTGTTTTCTCACATGGTTTAATGGCATGCCCTGCTTGGTGGTTTCTTTCTGTCATTGTTTTGTGAATTGTGGTCATTTTTATCTCTATATAGAATGTATTTCAATATTCTTTCTAGGATTGGACATGAAATTCTTCATGTGTTCTTTATCTGAGGTGGGTCTTTGTCATGGAAGTATCTTATTTATCCTTTAATTTTCAAAGAAAGTTTTGCACCTACCAGCCTAGTATTGGTTTTGTTTGCATTGCTGTGTAGCAGGTAAATTGTCATTTCATGGTCCCTTGTTAAAGAGTTCTTTCCTTTCATGATCATTAACTGTGATCCTGTTTTCAAGGTCTGAAATTCTATCTTCAGTTTCATTCAAGTAGTTTTCCCAGTTTTCAATGGAATTTTTAATTTGCTGGATATCTCTTTGTATTTGTTTCACACATTCTATTTGTTTCCTGTATTATTCATTCAAGGTACCCATCATTTCCCTATGCTCTTGTTCTTCTTTGTCTATGTCTTCTCTAGTCATGTTGAGAAGCTCCTTTAAGGTTGTCATTTCCTTTTATATCTGAGAATATATCTATTCTGTCTGATGTCCTCTGCAGAATTGTGAATTTTTTTCTTTGTTTCACTTACAATGTTTTCAGAAATTTCAGGTGTGTAACTTCCAGTGTCCTCTATTTCATGCTTCTTGTTCTTGTTCCAGATGGGCTGGCCATTTTAGATTGCATTTTATTTTTCTATTTTGTTATTTTCACTTCTTAGTTAATATTTTGATGTTTCTAATCCCACTAGCCTTGACTGTCCATTGTGTGTGCTTTAGGGTCCTAATGTGTGGCTGTTGTTTACCCAGGTGGTGGGTCCTGCAGTGTAGCAGAGGGGACAATCACCTGAATTCCTCCTGTGGGGTCAGGTGGATGAATCCTGTATCCTGCCCAAGGCAGAGTAGCCTAGGAGTATTGATGTGAACCAAGCCTTAGCTCATATTGTTACTGTGGCTTTAGAATATTCCAGGCCACCAGACCCACTTATGTATGGTGTGTGCCTCTACTGGGCCCCTAGTGTGTCACCAGGGATCTTTCAGGCCCAGCCAGGTTCCTCCAAGTGGGAAGAGACCTTTCTGGCAATTTCTCCAGCCCACTAGGTGTTCTCCATATGGAAGAAGGTCTCAACTGAGCTCTCACATGCCAAGGTCTTAGTGGTGAGTGAAGGGGTTCCCAAAGCTCCAACCAAGCCACTGAGGTTCTTTAGTTGGTGGAAAGGATCAGTGATGGTCTGTGGGGGTGGTGAGGTCATCTGGTTGTAGGAGTGAGTTGGCTGAGGCTCCCTTCAGCTGCTGAGGTCTTTCAGGTGTGTGTATTTTCCCTATGTCATTGAATATATTTTGGTGGGTTGCCTCTTGGGTTGTGATCATCATCATCAGAATCATTCTTACAGACAAATGGTTTCTGAAAAACAGGGTGCAATTGCTGTGTTTTCCTTTGCAAAACAAGCTCATAATGCCTGCCCAGATTCATCATCTTGCTCTCATCTCCAGAGAAGTGTGAAATCTTAACAAATCCTATGGAAATGCATAAAATCATCAATATCCACTTGGAGAATGTGTACACTAATAAGATGGAAAACACAGAAGAAATGGATACATTCCTGCCAAACTGGATAAAAAAGATACATAAATCCTAAATAAATCAGTATTAATCAATGAAATTAAAGATGTAATTAAAAACTTACCAACAAAGAAAAGACCAACTTGGATGCATTCACTGTTGAATTATACAAGATATTTAGAGAAAATCTAATGCTACTAATTCTGAGACTCTTTAGTAAAAGAAAAAAGGAAGCAATACTTCCAAAATCATTCCTGGAAGCAAGTATTACTCTGCTAACAAATCCAGAGAAGGATACAAACAAAAAAGAAAACTCAGGCTAATCTGAATGAACATAGAGAGAAAAATCCTCAATAAGTTACTGGTAAACAGAATGCAGTATACCTTCTAGAAGATTATATGCCATGACCAAGTAGGTTTCATCTCAAGGATGCAGGGATGGTTAAACATGTAAACTGATAAATGTAATACACTCTACTAACAGAGCCAAAGAGAAAAATCATATGATCATCTCAATTAACAAGAAAATCACTTGACAAAAAGTAATGATAAATACCTTACACAAAATTGAAATATATATCATCTTTATCTCAATCTGATAAAAGCCAACTATGACAAGCCAATAGCTCACATCATACCTAATGGACAGAAACTGAACACTTTCACTTTAAAATCAGGACTGAGGCAAGAATGTCCACTATTACCACTCCTATTCAATAGAGTTCTGGAAATAATAACCAAGAAAGAGAAATAAATAAAAAGAATAAAGATAAGAAAGAAGTTAAATTGTTATTTCAGATGATATGATACCCTATGCATAAGATCCTAGAAATTCACCCATAAACCTTTTAGATTTAATAACTGAAGTCAGTAGTGTAACTGAATATAAAATCAACACTTAAAAGTGAATAGTATTCCTGTACACAAAAATCATACTCACTGACAGAAAAATTAGGGAAAGCACACCTTTCGTGATAATATCCAAAAAACAAGAAATATTTAAGAATCAAGCTAATAATGGAAATAAAGCATCCATACATGGAAAATTACAATAATCTAAAACAGGAGCTCAAACAGGATATCAAAAAATGGAAAGACATATGTTGCTCATGGAGAAGAAGAATAAACATAGTTAAAATGGCCATAGTTGCAAAATTGTTATACGGATTTAATGCAATCCTATCAAAACACCATTAGCATATCCTACAGATATAGAGAAAACATTCATAAAATTCATTTGGAACCATCAGAGACCTAGAGTAGCAAAAAATAAATTACTGGGCAAAAAGGAAAGTCAAGGGCCATACAATTACTGATTTGAAATTATATTACAAAGCTACTGTGATAAAAAAGCATGATAAGGCAAAACACCGCACTGTAGGATGAATGAGATAGATCAAGAGATGCATAAACAACTCCAAACCTTTGCCACCTTATATTAAACAAAGGAGCAAAATTTCTTTATTGGAAGAAAGATTCTTTAATAAATGGTGCTGGATAACCACCTGATCCAGAGAAACACAGGCTGCAGTGACAGTTATTGAGTTAAAACACAACTTAGTGCTTGTGCTTGTAGTGTTTAGTGTTTCACTGACTTTTCAAGCTAAAAGCCAGTAATCTGATCATCTATTTAGAGGATAACAATATGCAATTTCCTTTTGAAGGTGGTTGCCATTGTTAATTTTTTTATTATCTTGCTTTGAAGTCCTGTATTATTTTTGTTGTTTGGTTTGGCTGGATTTTATTCTGTTTTTTTAAATTTAAAAGTGAAAAAACATAGATAAGAAAAACAAAAAACCAAAAAGATAAACAAACAACAAGAAACTCAAAACAATAACAATATAGGCTTTCAAATCAAGATGATAGGAATTTAACAATGGTTATTATACTGTTGTCTTGGTTACTTTTCTCTCATTGATGGGACAGAACACTTAATACCCAAAATGAAGTAAGGAAAGGTTTATTTAGCTCACTGTTTGTGGTGGTTTCAGTCCATAGTCAGCTGGCTCCAAGGTAGGATGACATAGAAGCAGCCAGAGCTGCTTGAAGGAAGCAGCCAGAGCAAAAAGGGGAAAATAAGCTTCTTCTCCTCTCTTATATTGTACACCATATCCCTGGGGGGGGTAGCACTCACAAAATCTCTGTGTCCTACTTTTGCATGGGATGAGCATATTTACAAACTAAGGATCCTGGCTCCCTAATGAGTCATTTATTTAAAGTTCTAAACTTCTCAAGTTGACACAATGTGTCAGTCATAACAATTGCATATTGTTTTCTTTAAGAGTTTCTTAGATTACCAGATATAGATATGCAAAATTGATCTGAAACTATGAGTATTAGCTATTCTTTTCCAAGAACTATTAGAATTAGTCATATTGTCATCTTAGCTATCTTATGTGTGTGTGTGTGTATATATATATATATATATATATATTTTTCCTTTTCCCTTTCTTTTTTCTTTCTTTTCCCTATCCCAGTTACTTTTCCCCTTTGAGCAGTATCTTACTCTTACACAATATTTATTGCAGATTTTGAATATTACCTGTTCTGTCAGTTTCTTACACTAGGGAAGCAATATGATATTTACACATGTGAGTTTGATTAATTTTACTTATGAGTATGGTCTCAAGTCACATGCACTTACATTTAAAGCCAAGATGCAATCCTTCTTTATAGCTGAGTAGTACTCCATTGTATTTTTTATACATTCCTCAGTTGATGGGAATTTGGGTTGTTCCCAAGATTTGCTGCTATAAACATGGTGCACAAATATCACTGTGGTATGATGTTTTCAGTTCTTTTGGGAAAATGCCTAGAAGCAGGATAACTGGGTTAAATGGAGCCTATAATCCTAGATTTTTCAGGAACCTTTACAGTGATTTCCAAGTGGTTGAACCAGTGAGTTTCATCTTGTTTTATTTTATTGTATCTAATGGCATGGGCAGCTATTCCAAAGACAATAAGATCTATTATGGTAGCCATTTTGGATTTACTATTATCTTGTTTTGAAATACTTTACTGCATTTGTTGTTTTGTTGTTATTAGTTCTTTTCTGTACTGTTTTGTCTGAAGGTATGGACAGCTATTTTGAAGAAAACAAGAGGCATTATGGTAACCATTGTTGATTTCCTATTATTTTGTTTTGAAGTCCTGTGCCACTTACATTGTTTGGTTTTATTGGCTTTATTCTGTTTTATTTTGATAGGTTTTATTCTCTTTAAAGTAAAAATTACAAAAATGGCACTGGAAAAACTGGCTTTCCATATTTCAAAGACTAAAACTAGACCCATGTCTTTCACTGTGCACTAAACCAAAATCAAAATGTTTCAGAGATCTAAATATAACATCAGAGGCATTAAATCTGCGGGAAGAGAGAATAGACAAAACTCTTACTGATACAGATTTGGCAAAAATTTCACGAACAAAACCCTGATCACATGAAAAATACTACAAAGCATCAATAACTGGAATCTCATTCTATGAAAAAGCTTTTTCACGCAAAAGAAGTCCCAAAGAATGCAAACACAATTCACAGAGTAGGAAAGAATCTTAGCCAGTTTTCTCTCAGACAAAGGTTTTATATCTAAAACATATAGGGAGTTGAAAAAAATTAGAGCCCCCAAAATTTAAAGACCCAATCCAGAAATGAACCTTTAAGATGAATGTACACGTTAGATGAAGAGATACAAATGGAAAATAAATATACAAAAAATATTCAACATCAATGGTCATTTGTGAGATGCCAATTAAAACAACACTGAGATTCCATCTCACTCCAGAAAGAATGGCTATCATCAAGAAATCAACCAATAACAAATGCTGGTGGGGTGGTGAGGAGAAAGGAACCCTTCTCCATTGTTGGTGGGAGTAGTGCAATCATTGTGAAGATTTCCCAAAAAGTAAGAATAAAGATTCTATTTGACTCAGTTACTCCCTTTCTGGTAATTTTCATAGAAGAATTAAAAACATCATACCACAGTATTATACATCCACTCATGTTTATAGCAGCACAATTTGCTTTTTTTTAATTTGAAAGAGAATAAAACAAAAGGGGGCAGTACAGAGCAGATCAGAACAGGACAACATAGACAACACAGTACTTTAAGACAACTGGACATCAACAGTAGCTAACACCATGTCTCTTACTCTGCTATAGTTGAGCATAGTTTCAAATACAATAATATCAAACATAACACAATAGTATAAAGCCATGCATAGAGTGAAAGAATTATGGGGCTTTCTGAACCGAATAACAGAAAATGATCAATGGGTACTATAATATCTCATTTTTGATAAAAAAATTTGTTTAAACTATCACACATATTCAAATTCCAATAAGACACAATGTGATAGATAGAACCAACGGTAGTAGAACAAAAGAAGCATGGTAGGACTTCTAAGAAGGATGATATTGAATCAGCAATAGCTGTCATAATGTTTGTTTTCTTCAAAACAGCTGTTCATATCATCACGTATGATATACTCAAACAAAACAGGATAAAACCATTCCAACTGATGATTGAAAACTTTGAAAGACTTCGAAGCTATGAGATGGGGACTCATGCTCACCATAAAGTCTTATATACTCTTATCAAATCTCATACTATGGAGACTATATGGTATTTACCCTTGTGAGTTTGGTTTATTTCGCTTAAGAGAAGCAGCATAATTTGTAATAGCTAAATCTTGGAAACAAAACAAATGTCCAACAACTATGGACTGGATAAAAAGGTTGTAAGCTTTTTTTTTTTTTACATAATGGAGTACTACCCATCTGTAAAGAAGAATACACTGGAGAACTTTATAGGTAAACTAACACAACTCAAGACCATATTTGTAAGTGACATAAATTAGACCCAATGTGTAAATATCACATTACCTCAGTAGTGTAAGAAGTTGAATGAGTGGGTAAATAAGATACAAAATGTACAATACTTATCATGAATTGGGAAGAAATTGTTCAAAGAAAAGAGAAACTGTGATGGGGGAAATGGGAAAGGAAGCAGGGGAAAAGGAAAAAAATATATGAAAATAAAAGATAGTTAAAATAGTTACAGCTAGGTGGGTGGCACATGCCTTGGGCACACATCCCAGCACTTGGAAGGCCAGGCAGGAGGATCATTGAGAGTTTGAGATCAGCCTGGGCTACAAAGTGAGCTAAGGCCAGCCTGAATTGAATACTGAGATCCTGTCAAAAACAAAACAAAACAAAACAAACAAACAAACAAACAATGGTTGCCCAGCTAGTTTCTCTGTTTGTTGAAAAGAAAGGATTGTGCTAATGCTTTTGGACAATATTTCATGCCTCTGTGTTGTGCTATGAGTAACTACTATGAAAATAGCACTATGCAATGTTTAATTATTGTTATTTCCCTTTAGTCTGTTTTGAAACTGCTTTATTTTTATGTTTTTCTCTTTAAAATAAAAAAGAAAAGATATCTTGGTCCTTTATAACCATTTCATGCTCTGATGGTACAGTGGTACCTTGATTCATAATGGTTTTGTTTGCAAAAATTTGGTGCATAAACAGAAATGTTTGGCAAAATTTTGTTTTTGTTTGCAAACTTTGCATCAAGTAACAAACTCAGCCATGGCTTCCCACACAAACATAAACCTGACCATCTTTTTCAAAATTGTAGAACCAATTAAGATTGTGAACTGAGATTCCATTGTACATTAAAAGAATGGAAACATATTTACAAGCTCCCAATTCATTTTTATATATGACCTGCTTATTTAATTCAATGGGAAATAATCTTTTATGTCATTTAATATAAATTCTATTGTAACTTATTAGTTCAACATAGAGGCCTTTGCCTGGCTCAGTTTCCTCTCAATATGTCTGTATTGTTTTGAACATTTTCTTGATTTCTGGCATAACAAGGGAATCAAGACGCATTATGAAATTTCTTAGTCTGGGCCCTGGCATCAACTGTTTCTCTAAAGAGTGTCTTCATAACATTTATTGTAGGATTTTGCAAAAAAAATTTCATATAAATTTGGTCATAGATGTTTGTTATACTGTAAAATGATGTTCATAAAGCAAGATTGGGTAACTAGGTGTCTTCATAACTTTTGGAATGTCACTTGTGTAATCTTGCACTAGAAAGAAGTAGGGAATTTTGTTTTGAAGTAATACATAGGCATTTTATTTAAGAAAAATGAAAGCTATCATGGAAGTATACCTCATGTTCATAAAGTCATGCTGCTTGGGCAAATTCTAACAAGAAATCTGTTCATTTCCCACTTCAACATTCCATTAGAAAGCTTGTAAGTTCTTTGACACTTTCCAAATACTTTACAATGATGAGTGAAATGCAGTCTTTCTGGAGGAATCTATGTTTCTTTAGAAAGTTTTCCAAAAAATAAATAAATAAAATCTCCCAGTATACCACAAGGGAAAATGTAAAACATGCTGGGAAAGTTGTGTACTGTTTCTCAGATAAAGCTTTCTTCATGTCTTAGATTAAGTCAATGCAAAATCTTTGACAGTAAAGTGCTTGCTAATGTTATTCTCTGAATTTAAAACCTAACAATGAATGGTGGACATTGGACCTCCAAACTATGTAAAATTGGACAAACAAAAAACGCCACACCCCAACACCTGTGAGTGTAGGCACACAGAGGTGAACAATGGGAATGAGTCTTATTAGACCATAACAGTTGCTAATGGCAACAGAGGTGCCTCCAGGAAGTCACCAACTCAAGCACAGTTAATCTGCAAAGGCTCTGTTCTCCAGTTTGCTTCTGAAACACTTCGCAGTCCATAGTCATCCACAGGATTGGTTATATTCCCAGGTGCACAAGAGAGGCTGCAACCACTCCACAACAGCCCCAGGAGCTACTAGCTGAGTGTTGGACTTCAGTCTCAAATGAAAATCTCTTCCAAATATAGTGACGTTAAGGAACAATTGCTTGGGGTTGGAAGACACGTCCCTCACTGACCTCTTTTTGTGATTTGCAGAGAGGATATAGAAGAGATCAAGTCCTTCTAGATTTGTGCTGACTGGAGTTTCCAGCTCATATTTTCTATGCCTCCTCACTGGTAAATCTATTTGCACCATTTCTTTATTACCAGCCCATTCGTGCATGGGGGCCCGACCTCAGCCAGCACGGCCCGCGGAGACCCACCAGAGCGACCTCAGCACCATTCTGGGCGTCACCTCCAGATGTGGGCAAGCAATGCCCCAGCTGCCCAGATAAGTTTAAAAAAAATCAAGATGTGGCGACAATGCAGAATGCAGCCTGATCCAAGGCGCGCAGCACCCCTCTGGGAAGTTGGAGCTGGCGCTGAGGCGGAGCCGGAGGGTGCGGGGCTGTGTGGCAGGTAGCCCTGGGCCTGTAATAAGTTTTTGTATGTACCCAGACTCATAAACATACACACACACACACACACACACACACACACACACACACACACAATGTACCATGTGTCTAGAAAAGTATGAATTTTTGAGTTTATACTGAAACAATCCATTCCAGTCTGGCTTCATAGGGTTGATCATAGTCTCTGTTTCTGAATCAGTGACTCTCTTTGCCATTCAGTGGGGAAACAGGCCCCCGTCATCTTTGGTGTATTTACTTCTTGGATCTTACTTGTTCACAGAGCCACCTTCCATCCATTATGTCTCAGGCATGCATTCCTCACCTCACCCAGATTATTTACACTCTATCAGGGAATGGCTATTGGCATCAGGACACCCCTTAATGTGCATCTTTTCCCAAATTGCTTAGGCTCTCACACCCAGCTCAGGCTGTCCCTTTCATAGTCACCTTCTCCATTCTATTCAGTCTGACCTGGAGCAACATGACTCCCTCCCTTACCCCAGTGTGTGGCCAGCTTGCTGTTCCACATGTAGTGATTTTAGTACTGAATTAATTAGGAAAGGCAGGATAGGAGCCAAAAAAGAAAAGGAAGAAAATTGTAGCTTCTGATATAAGATGAACTTGATTTAGACTTGTTTCCAAGTGAACTGACCAGTAACTCATCTTTAATTCAATATTCATTGCACTGAGGTGTTGGATTTTGAAGGAATACAAAAAGGTAATGACAGCATTTTTCTAGACATCTGGGAAAATCAGAAGAAATGGTCATAAATTAAAACAGATAATAATATCATAAGAGTCTCACTGAGTTTCATAAAAATATATTTCAAAACAAAATTTACTGTGAATATACTTTGCAAACAATGATCACAAAGTTAATTGAATCTCACATCTCCTAGTAGTCAAAATGGAACATGCAGCAGGCCCACATAATCAGTGACTGTATTGCAAAATAGTTTATATAAATTTGATCATTACAACCATCATTATATTTTGTTACCTTTAAAATTTTTTGATAAAATTAAGAAAAAAACATTTATTTTAGTCAGCATTTTATTAAAATTGATGGAGCTAACTGGGGTGAATAAAGATGGTCCCAGGAGAACCAGACAAGGTGAATATGCATATCTGACAGTGTGATTTAGTCAATTTCTTTACATTACATAATAGCTAATATGTGATACCAATGTCCCATGAATGTACTCAATTCCTAATCATCCCAAGGATGTGGATTAAGTTAATCTTTTGCTGATTTTTTTTCAAAAGAAAGCAAAGTGCTTGTTCTGGGACACAGCCTCCTTCAAGAACATAGCTGAAGTCCTGATGGAAAGGGAAGCTTCACTTTAGGTTCCATTTCTTGACACAACCTTCAGAACAATGGGTTTTTGTGGTTGGAGAACATTACTTCTGCTTAGTTTCATAGGGATCTGTAACAGTTGAAGAAGTGAATTGTGAAACAAGCAGTAACTCCAAAAAGCAGAGATGAAAGAGTGAACTAATAACAGTAGTATGTCTTGAATCATTTAGATTCTAAGTTGGGTTGAAATGGGATAGTTACAGTTTTTATCTAAATATTCACTCATTCTTTACTGGACACAATACAAAATTATTTACCTAAACTTGAACAACTATTTCCAATATGACAGTATGTAAGTTATCAAGTAATGACTTCTTAGTATTTTTTGTTCTTTTCTTTTTTTCCTTGAAATTTTGTATTGTTGCTACCCTTTTTTCTATTTTGTTTGTTTTGTTTTCTTTTTAAATAAAATTAAAAAAAATTATTTACATAGTCTTTATTTTCATTGCTGCAAATTTTAAGGTTTTAAAATTAAGCCAGATACTTAGATGTCAGGGAAAACTGTTCTTCAAAGACATAAAATGTTAATTTTGTAATTTTTGAAACTTGCAAGATAATCCTGAGTTGACATTATACCTTTAAAGTATATCAGAATCCTCTAAGGAACCTTGGCAGCCATCACAGTTCAATCCATTCATTTGATGATGGAGAGATTTTAGTGAGAATTACCATTTTGAATCTGTAAATCTCTCCCTTGGCTTCTAAGAGAAGTGTGAATGGGAAGCTTTTGAGTCCTATAGTGATCAGTCTAATCCATTCTCCCCATTCTCTCTCAATTATTTGTTCACCCATGTGGAATATGCAACCAAATACTTTTTTGATCATATCAAAGGGAGGAATAAGCATTGTGTTATGCAAACTCCAGTTTACAAGTAACTGGGAGCTTACCATGGAGGATATGTCCATTCCATGTGTGCCAAAAACATTCTCTTTAAAGAGTAAAGCTATATTTTATATATACAGGAGAGTAAAACAGCTACCATAAAGCCCAATGGAAATGATAATCACCTCTATCTGCTTCCTATCCCCTGCAGAAATTCGACTAAGAGAGAAGCATGATATAAATTCAAAAGTACTAGAAATTAACTTTACTAGACATTGCTTCATGAATCAAAGATAATTTTCTTTTAGTTCTTCAGAGGAAACATTTCAAATACTACTCTAAATGTATAACTATTGTGGTAAAATTACAAATGGCATACATGTATTTTCTCCAGGGGCAGGGCAAAAAAAGAGATACACACATAGACAGAAAGACATCCACACTCACACACATATGGAGATACATAGATATGCATAAATGTCATTAGTTAATATTTATAAATAAAATAGCTTAACATTTTGCCTAATAATTTTGAAAAAACCACAACTCACTTAAGTATTTAAGCATTTACAGAGTGCTTGATAGTGCAATTCTATTTGAAGGCAATATTGAATATATATGTAAAGAGTAATAGGAGATGACCTACAAAGGACTGGGGATATCCTTAAAAACAGATTATATAGAGAATCAGATTGGATAGTTTAGTGAAAAACATGTTAATTTAAGTGATGATAGCAGCCTACAGTAAATAAAAACTGAACAGAAAAGTAAACAGGCCCTGGAAAAAATGGGAAAGGCTACACAGAGAAGATCAGGGATTATACAAGACTGGCAAGTAATAACAATAAGCAAGAGAGAAGGAGAAAGAATTGTGCAGATTTTATGAGGTTATAAAGGGCACACAGTTTGTCTTCAGCAGAGTCCATGAAATGTGAAGTCCAGTAGTCAGGAGAACACTAAATGATTGACTAAGTAGTAATGCTTTAAACCAGTCACTCTCAAGCTGTGTACAACATGAGAACCAAAGGAAACATCTGAAATCCATACTCTTGATGAAATATTTTTAAATATCTGAGAAGGCCCAGGTGGCATTATTTGTTTTAAAGCCAACACTAAGATTTCAATGTGTTGTCAGTGATTCCAGTGTACAGTTCATGGGTAAGAACCATTGTTACAAGGAAGCTTGTGTACATTCGGTTAGAAGACACCACTACTCACATATCATGATGAGCTGATCATTGTACCAACATGATAGTGGACAGCACATCCAATCTCCAACTTGGATGAACTAAATTTTAAAATTCATTCAGTTTTAAAGAACACACATAATCACACCATGCTAATCAACATGGAGCCTACATGGTTATTACTGTTGTGCTTTACACATGCTGATTTACATCTCCAGAATGGAAACATCTGCAAGCTCATACCTGGCTCCAAATAGATCTTTTCCACATTGAATAAATTATGGGAAGATATTTTTTCTATATAGATATCTTTATTTTAAAAAACTGCTTAAAAACCATTATTCTGTAAAAAAATTGTCTCACCTGTGTCTCTTTACAAGGTTGAAAAGAGAAATTTTGCAGGATTCTGATGATAGCAAGTTTTATGTTCATAAGTGCAAACCTCATACCAATGCAGTTCCTTGGTCCAGCCCCAAAGGGCATGTATACATAAGGCTCAATGTTGTCTTTGTTCTTCTTGCTGAACCTGTTGCCATAATAATTGAAAATAAATGAATGAAACTTAATGATCACAAGAGCTTCATCTTTGGGGTTCTCAGAAAGATCCCCACAACCAGGATTGTGAAGGATAGTTTTGTGACCTATTTCCTGAAACCCTGATGTATTTATTTTACTGTAACAATTGCATATTAAAGATACTTTCTGTCATGGTTTATGTCGGTGGCTCCCAGGCCTCATGTATTTGCATTGTGCATTTGTGATTGGTTCATTGTCTAGTGCTTGGATTGGTGGTGTCAGTGCTACACCCTCCTAGGGGTAGAGCCAGGATGTGATGTAATGGCAGGAAGAAGGTGTCTCTCTCTCGCCAGTTTCCACCTTGCTGTTTGCAGTCACCATGAACTGTGGCCCCGCCATGCCACCCTGCCTTGGAGCCAACTAAGTATGGACTGAAACCTCCAAAAGCTGTAAAAAATAAACCTTTCCTTTCCCAACTTTGAGCATCAGGTATTTTGTCTCAGCAACATGATAAAAGTAACTAAGACACTTTCCAATCCCTTTACATTCTGTAAGCATCCCATTTTCCTGAGATGAGGGCAGT
This sequence comes from Dolichotis patagonum, assembly GCA_004027295.1. Classification (NCBI taxonomy): domain Eukaryota; kingdom Metazoa; phylum Chordata; class Mammalia; order Rodentia; family Caviidae; genus Dolichotis; species Dolichotis patagonum. Next base: position 43,570 of record PVJX010013957.1, read on the forward strand.
CAGTGTTGTTTGAAACAAAATGTATGTTTAGACATTAACCTTTCCTTCAAGACAGTTATAGCTTCTCTAAAGCAGGTAGTAATTAGACTAAATGACCAAAAAGTATCTTCCAGCCTCTACTGAAAATTAAAATGATCACCTGCTCACTGGGGAAAGAGGAGAAAGTCTTCATCATTATAAGGGTTGTAATTTTCCCTTAAATCTTCTCCTCTGTTCTTTTCCTACCCTTCTTTCTTCTCTTTTTTATTCTTTCATCATTCTGTTTTTGCCATTACCCCTCCCTATGCACAAAATGATTAATTTCAGATCTTTTATAAGAGCAGAGATGATTGATTCTCTATTAAATTAACACTATCCACTTCCTTGTCTAGATCCTTCATTGGACTACAATTTACTGAAAGTTTAGACATTTCTCTTACTGAAATTTGACCAGTCATATTTGATTATATTAAAAAAGTGATTTAGGAAAAGTTTTAAGGCCATTAAAATTAAAAGTTTTTAAAGTATTTCTTATACTTTGGATAATGTTCTGAAATATTTACAAGTGGTGTGCCACAAGCAGAATGTGGTGGTGTGTGGAAGGGTAGCTGGCATGGGTGTACTGTTGTTGGGGTAGGAGATGGACCAGTGGAGGTGCAATAAATGTATTCTACAGATGTGTTATATATCTTATTTGAGTACTTTTAAACTAATGTTCACAGTAAATGTATTTCAACACATGAATTACTAAGTGCCTGACTCAGTCCCTGACATTATCTGTTCAATGACTCTGAATGAATAAAAGTATAGTGAGTATTCCCCAAGTGAAGCTATGAGAAGAAAACTTGCTGAAGCTTCAGAAAGCACCAAGTTCTTCTTATCCATAAAATGGAGGGCTGAATCATCCAATTAGTAATATGTGCAGTCTATAGATTAGTACTATGTAAACCATGGGTGATAATCATATGAGTTCCTGACATCAGCAAATGCACAGTAATTCCTGATCCTAGGTCTCTTGACACAGCACCAAGTGCAGTAAAAACCTCATCTCTATTTTCCTTTACAACACCTGTATGAGGAAATATCACCTATTTCCAAACTGTATCCAGGTTCTGACTTTGCAAGACACCATCAAATAAGATCCCTTCAAAAATGTACAGAGCAGATGCCTTGGCTTTAGAAGAGTCACCACCAACAGAAAATGTAAAGGAGCCTGGCCAGGCAAGCAGCCAGAGACAGGCTCAGGAAGGTCTGTTTTTCACTCAGTCCTTAGTGAATAAGCAGGGAGGAGTATTTCTCTGGCCCTGACCCTCAACATTTATCCTTGCACTAGAGGAACCAGAAATCAATGTTGAATCAAATGGATTTCTTGAATTTGGAGATAAATTCAGAGACCTAAGATGAACATCACCAGAAATTGAAAAATAATAAATCTTTACACATGAAATAAGATAGTTGTCTATTAAGTTACGGAAGATGCACAGATCTACCAAAGGAAAGACATATATAATATCACAAATCTTAAGAGTAGACAGTTAATAATTTACTGTGTGTAAAGTAAGTACCACTTGAAAGTGTGGTATCATTCAAGTTATTAAAAATTTATATATAATGTATATGCACATAAATATATCAATATTACCATATTTTATCATAAGTAAGAATTTTATCCTTCACCCCCAGGAAGCATCCCAGAAAGCAGCATTGCGGCCTGTCTCTTTGGGACCCGAAACTCTCGGACCCGCAGAGTGGCCTGAGCTGTTTGGATCGAAAGTCTGCACAGACCTGCATCTCCGCGCCACTGGGACTGGTAGGCCCGCCCTTCATCTGCAGGGAACTGGCTGGAGACTGGCATCTGGGCCAGGTCTGTTTGGGCCCATAGCCCAGCCCTTCACCCCCAGGAAGTCTCCCAAAAAGCAGCATCTCAGGCTGTCTCTTTGGGACCCGAACCTCTCGGACCCGCAGAGTGGCCCGGGCTGTTTGGATTGGGAATATTGTGGAGACTGGCATCTTGGCCAGGTCTGTTTGGGACCGGGAACTTTTCAGAAACCAACATTCTGGCCTGACTCTTTGGGACCTGTAGGCCCACCCTTCATTCACAGGGAAGCTCATGGAGACCTGCCTGGGACAAAGCATGGTGGCCTGGCCTGCCTGAGATTCCACAGGCTCTGGGGTGGCCACACCCAGCATTCGACTCACAATTTAGGGAGCCAGGAGTCCACAGAGGGGAGTTAGGACCCTGTGAGGAAGCCAAGAGCCTGTGGGGGAGCCACTGCCTCTCCAGGAACTGAGGGTGTAACAGGCAATTTGCCACACAAGCAGAGAAAGATTTAGAACACCGCTCAAAGTAAGGAAATAAAGAAAAATGACAAAAGGAAAGACCAAAAGGCAGGCTCAAAGCCCTAGCCCTCCCGAAGAAAGCTTAGAAGCTGTGTACATAGAAGAAAAAAGAAGCCATACACCTGAAATGTCTGAAATGATATCAAATGAAATAAATATGCAAATAGGGAAAGCTATGGAGAAATTCAAACCAGAAATACTTGCCCAGGTAAAAGAAGAATTGAT